>VYZT01001408.1:109631-176130 GCA_013400735.1 Pomatostomus ruficeps | reverse complement strand
AAAAAAAAAAAACAAAACCCCAGTATTTGCTAAGTAAAATAGAGCTAGATTATATCACTTTCATGAGCTACGTGTTTGTTTGTCTATGAAAGAAAAATCAGTAATAAAGGACAATTCTACAGTGCAGAATGAAGAAAATAACCACAAATTGCCAAGGGCACATGTCAGCAAGGGCAGGCAGAAATTTAAGTGAAAAAATGTGGCTGAAAAGGCCACACATTTATTATGTAAATGCATCTAAATTAGCCCCAAGGCAGACATTCCTGAGAGGTGATGAAAGACAAAGTGGCATGGGCAACACCTTATCCCAACACTGTCTCCCACCCTTTATAAGTGCTTGTATAATAAACAGTGAATGTCCTGGCTGTCCTATTGCCAGTGCCTCCAGCCAAAAAGCTGAAGCAGACCCTCTCCTGCATGGATTGCTGTGCAGAGAGATGGCTGGAGTTCTTTGGGAAGAGAAGATCCTCCTGTAGATCCTGCTGTCATCAGCCTTGAGGGTGGAGTGGAATCCTCTGCTCCCCAAGGCAGAACACTCCCAGGGCCTTTGTATTTCTGTTGTCCTTTTTTGTGAACTGAGAAGATGAAGCACTACCATAAAGCCTACAAAATTGCATCCAATCCTAAAATCTGAAAAACCCACTGGTACCTAAAAAGATTCTTTCTAACCAAACTTCCCAATTGCTCTCTTTAAAAATGCCACAAAACCCTCAAAATATGTCAGTAACAAACACACTTTCAGAGCATGAAAGAAGCCAAAAGTATGACAACCACACAGCCATCTTATGAGCTTGGTGGACAAAAAGAAATATGACCAATGTGTTTCTGTTTTTCCTCTCAGTTCCTTGCACATAAAAGGCAATGCAGAGACCTTGTTCACATTTGTGTGTAGGAAGAGCAAGTGTGTTTGGTCCCACTCTTTCCTGCCATCTCTTTCTTTACCACTTTCATTCCTCCATCCTATCTCTTTGCATCTTTCCCACTGTGCAACACCAACCAAAACTTCCCAGCACTGTTCCCTACTAGCCAGAGATTTCCAGAAGCTCCCAGGCGTACACATGATGACACAAGCAATACTGTTGTTTGCTCACCCCTCCTCCAATTGTTGTCCTTCCTTTGCTGGTGACCTCTTTGCTGGCCATGGGGATGGCTTAGGAGAGCGGTCGGCTCACAGCAACCTCTGGTGTCCATGGGGCTTGCCAAGGCATACTGTTGTGTTCCCAGCGTCCTTTCTCAAAAGAAAGTCTTGCCTATGATTGGGCAGTCACAGCTACAGAACGTGGGGATAGATGCCTGGGAGCAGCCTGCTGACCACCAGCAGAAGGACCTTGCTCCACACCATGACCCTTAGCTGTCAATATCTAAAGTATCAGAGTAACTTTCACCACATCACTGCCAGTGCTAGAATGATCTTGCAGCTGCTGGTAAGTGCTGGTGCTGATATAATACCTGATCTCACCGAGGTGGATTATGTTCAGCTGCAAGGCAAGCTTCTGTCTACCCAGTGCACCTAATTCCCAGAAAGGGTATGCCTCTCTGTGCCATACAGCAGCTTTTGGAGGCCAGCTCTCCTCCTTTCATCCAGCAAGCTGCTTTCACCTCTGCTGCCAGGGCCACCTAGCCACAGATACTACCAACTGGTATATTTTTGGCATGTCCCAAACCACAGAGGTTCCAAGCACAATAAAATGTAACTAATTGGAAGATAGAAGCATTTAGGTCTTTTGGTAGACACTGGAACTAAGGGCAGAATTTAGCCAAGGACAGGATTTAGCTATGTTTTTTGCAGCGTGAAAAACTAGATTTTGTCACTTCAGCAACAGAAGCAACAAAATACAGGAGAGTTTTCAAGAACTGAGAATCAATATCTATCAGTCCTATTCTCTGAAACAACCTGCATTTACTAAAATGTTCACAAGCCCTCCCTAGCAACCCTAACATTTAAGAGCAGGCTGCTTTCCAAGTGGCAGATGGAGCTCTGTGAGCAAGAAAACCACGTTAAGCTTTACAAGGGAGTGGGGCTGTAGTAGGGTGCTCCAGGCACTGCATTCTTGATGTAGTGTCAGGTTTCAGTACTATTATGAAAAAATCTGCAGGGGATTTGCGTGCATACCTTACATACATACCTTTGATGTTCACATTGTGAGATCCAAGCAACAAATAGGATCTTTAGGTCACATGTAGCTTCCAAAAGGCTATTAAAGAACTATAGCTAGACAGTCAGGTAATTGTCCTGTAAAATTACAGTCGAATTCTTCTCTCCTAGACTGGGTTAAATTCAGAGTCTGTCCAGGGATGTAAATAGAACAACTCCAAAATTACACAAGGATTATAAAGAGCAGAATCTCTTCCTCCCTCTCTTCCCCGTATTTCACTCTTTTTCAGACCAAGGGAAGCATGTGTTCTCAGACACTATTCATATTTCTGCTGCTGTTGAGAGGCTGACAATAGGATATTGACAATAGGATAGATGCTGACTTTGCAATCTTTTATTAAATGGGTTCTAGCTAGATAAAAAAGAAAAGCTGTTTGCTACTGTTTTTAAAAATACTTTACCATGTTGCATGGATTTCACAGTAATGCATGTGATGAAATTGCTGTTAATGAGTAAAATCACACCAGAAATGCAATGGAATGGTGGGGGGGTTTTCTCCTTTGCAAGAAGGACCTAGAAATCATGCCTTTGGACATAATGAATGTAATTTCCACCTAAAAATAAGATTATGAAGTGAGTTCAGTATTTCACATACCACACACTAGAATGATCCCAAAATATATCAAGCCAGGAAGTGGATTAATTGCAGCAACTCACCACCAAGCCCCTGGTATATCTCAAGTACATGGAAAATGTATTTCTATTTTGGACACTGACTTTTAATGAAACTATGCCAGAATGTCAGCAGTCTCTGCTTGGACTCTGACAGACCGTCTTAGCAGCATCAGTGTCCTGGAGGCAGTAATAATTATCAAATCTATTCAATAGACAGACAGCTATCAGACATCTGTACATCCCAGACATACGAAAACATCCCCAGCCGACCATGTGGCTACCAATGGATCTGCTCAGACAAAGAAGTTCAAGAGAAATGCCTCAGGCCAGATCCTCAGCTGCAGAAAATCAGCCAGGCACATTCGATTTGCCTTCCTTGCCCTGTGCGCTTTTTCTTTGGAGGAAAACCCTGCCCAGCCGTCACAGGGCAATGGAAGGTCAGGGCAGCAGTGTGTTGAATGGGAAGGGGAAGCTCCTGCAGGAGCTGAGGGCTGTGCCTGGGGCTGACCACATAACTTTTGTACAAGGTGCTTTATATCCCTGGAGGAGTAGAAATGGCTGTGCAAGAATGGCCACATAAGATCCCTTGTATCCTTACCCCAGTTTGTGCAGCTGAGGGGGCAGATGGCTCTTCCTACCAGCACCTAGTGCTGTGTCTGTGCTCAGTGAGCTGAACAGTGCCTGAACACAGCCAGCTTCAAGCACTGCCCTGCAGTTGTCTGTGCTGTGCAGCTGGGAGCTTTCGTTCCTTCACCATCTTGTCTGTCCTCTGGTATGTAACAGATGTTGTTAAGGAAGTAGCGCAACCCAGGGCTCTTCCTTCTAGGCAGTCTGGAGGAAAGGTGGTAGAGATACAAGCCAGGCAGAGGTCCTGGACTGGATTGTTGTCTCCTATTGGTGAAGTCTGCAGGTTTTCTAAGCAGATCACAGTCTCCTGCACTTGCCTTTCCATAGTGCCCACTCTGATGCTGTCCTCCTCTGGCTGAGATGTACCTCGCTAAAGCAAGAAGTGCAGGTGTCTGGAGGCAGCAGCTCTTGTAGTATGCAGCTAAACTGAAGAGACATGCCACAGGCTGCCACTGGGAAATACCCATGGGAGGTCAGTCTTCAAGGTGATTGAATAGCTGCCTTTCCAGAGTGGTGAAGGTGCTTGAGGGCCAAGGGAAGTGCATATTGTGTTTTCATCAGTATCCTCCTTCTTGAGAAAAAGGACAGCTCCAGGCTGTGGCATGGGCATTGCACCACCACCGTAGTGAAGGTGTGTAGCCAGGGATAGAGTTACCACTTGATACTGCTGGGATGCTGTTGGAGTCCCAGGGCTGCCCAGCGGAGCAGTTTACCCTTTGTAAAGGGTAAACTTTTTCCATCACTGCCACTTCAGTTCTTTTTCCATGTCTGCTTCTAGGCTTGGACCTGTTGTTGGCAGAAGCTTTTATAGGCCTGGAAATTGGATTGTTTATATCTAAGCTGACATTGTGGAAAATGGCCTGCATGTATTTCAGGTTTCTAAATGACACAAGAGCACTGTTACTAAATGAGTTGATGTCTTTGTGACCTTAAAATTGACAAGAGTGAACGTCAGAGGCCATAAAGTGAAATGTTCCCTGACAATAGGTACATTTTGAGCAAAACCGCTGAAGTTCAGAGTTCACTTTCCAAATGGCAGGGTATTTTGCAGCAGGTTGGCATGTTTGGGATTTCCCTATGCTATTTACTCTGTTACTTCACTGGAGATCAGTGCAAAGGTCAAGAGGATTTGGGAGCTCCTGGCAGTCAGGTCCAGAGATGAGTCCACTGCTGACAGTCCGGCAGCTCTGATCAGCTCCATGCAGTGGTTCCACTGGGAATGACCTCTGCAGCAGAAACTGCCCTGGGTTTTTGGTCCATGTGGTAGGAGGTGCCTGAGCAAGAAGAGACAGAAGACTCTACAACCAAAGCTGGAACCAGATTGTAATGTGATACAGTGCTTTCCACCTCTAGGTCATCAATTCAAATCTAGCCTGTTTAGCAGTGATCAAAAATCATTTCCACATGGGCCAAGAGAAATGCATGGTGAACACAGGACTTGCTGTATCCAAACAGACAAGATAGTCTGGAGATAAACAGTTGCACAATAGTTATTTGCCTGGACAGGTCTGAAAGGTATAAAGCTAAATAGTTTCTGATCAGTTTATCCCTGAATAATGAGGGCTTGGTTTCTTTGCGAATAACTTACAATTTATTTGCGTCTTTAAAATGTAAGGTTTTTTTCTTTACGCTCAAGCTAAGAAAGACTGAAACCTCCCTGCTGGCTTTCTCAATAGTCTATCTGTGTAGGGAATTATAAATAGACAGACACATATGACGTTCGCCAGCTCATGTTTCCTTAGGTGTATATCAAGGAAACCTCAATGCTGAACTGTGTGCTAGAATTATTCTGAAAGACAGAAAATACTTCTTAATATTTTAGCAAAAAAATGCACAGGGTGCCAAACTGAACTTAAGCAAAATGCATCAGGAAAGCTTATCAAGTGCGTGACAGATGATAATGAAGTAATAGGGAAACCCTAGAGAGCAGCAGTGACACTGAAGAAGAGCAGTCAGCAACAGCAGATCCTTCTGCTTAAAAGCTGGATTGATTTTAGCTGAGAACACCAGTTTAAACTTTGCTTATTGTATTGAAACGCAGACACAAGGCCCAGTAAATGGGTATTTCATAAGCTGCACTGCCCTAAATATTTTATGGAAATGTAACCAATACTGTCTGAAACATTATAAAAATTAATAACATCTATCAAGAACACTGAACTAACAGCTACTGTGCTTTGAATTTTGATTATATCCTTGATAAACTCACTGGAATATTCTTGTGCTTGAACTAACAGTTCAGCTAGCAGAGGAATAAAAATGATGGGTTTTCCCTTCCTGTTCTAACCATTAAATTTGTCACGATCTGTAATGGTGGGAGTAAGGTTGGGTCAAAGCAACTGAGAAATAATGGATTATATGAGCAGAAAAGAAAACAGAACTTGATTTTTAAATACATTTCTTTCACTGTTTTTTTCCTCTCAGAATACAAAATGATTCCAAATGAAGGAGCTTACAGATGTATTTTGTAGTGAAGATAGCTTTCTATAAAGAAAATAGATTAAATCCTAACCCTGATGAAGTCAGTTTCTTGACTTCCATTGGATATATACGTACCTACCTGGATATATGTGCCATGCCTGAATTTTAAGCCTACCAAAAGAGTCATTTGAAGCAGTGTGCTTTGAATTTGCCAAATTAAATATAAAATTTTTGTGCCAGTCAGATAGCTATTAAAAGTCACTTTGTGTAGTTGGAGAACTCTAATGCTCTCTGCTTTCCCTGACAAGTGGAATAGAAATACTCTTTGTCATCGACTAACTGGTGCAGCTTCTAACATATTGCAGACGTTTCCAGCATCAGTTAGGGAAGGTCAGTTTAAAAGCTAATAAATATTTTTGCAATGATCTGACTTTGTATTAAAAACTCAGAGGAGTGCCAAGGATAGAAAATAAAGAATAGTTTCACAGATTTTGCCAGAATTCTCCACGGATTACTATTAGCCTCATTATACCGAACTGTGAAATCTCCTTTGAACTCTAAGGGCCAGATGGTTTTGCTGTTAGATTCTAATGACCCACAGCAGTGTGCATACACAGACACCATGGTTGCCAGTTGACTGCAAACATGTGATGGAGGCAGGAGAATTCATGACCTGTGCTTCCAAAACACAGCCCCCTCATTACTGATGGGACAAAAAAGCAGTTCTGCTACTGCCTCAAAAGGGAGATTATTACTAAAGCAAGCCATGAGCATACCTGGACCTGAGGAGTCAAGGGCAGGCACATCATACCATGCAATTTCAGGAAGCTTCCTGCTGATGATCATGAAGCTGCGAGTGGCTTTTGCTGGAAGGTGAGGGTTTCCCGGCAGGCTGTGTGGGCCCCTGGTCCCAGCACTGTATCATTCTGGGCTAGAAGAGGGAGAGAAAGACTGGACTCCAACCAATTAAAACTGTAGGGCAGAATGGTAGTTACTCTGCTGTCATATGGAACTGTTTGTAAGACATGATTTATTTTGGATTATATTGGTTTCAACTGGTATAATATGAACTTCCTGATTTTTCAAGGGTATGTAGACAAAAAGACTAAATATGGTTTTACTCATCTTTTAATTTAGAACTACAAGTGTTTGGATGACCTATGAAATTATTTTAATGATCTCTGCACAACACTGAGCTGTCAGCACTACAAATGTCTTCCTAACTGGGTATTAGTTTCCATCATGGTCATTTAGTCTCACCAGCAGAGCTACCTCCATGCAAATCTCTTATCTGTGTCAAGCTGTTGGAAAAAAACCAGTCCCTGTTGCCAAGAAGCATCAGTCAGACATCTTCATAATACTCAGTTTGAAGAGGAAGACACGAACACAAAATCTAAGAGCACTGCATGTGTGCAGCTTGCCCTTGGAGTTTCAGGCATAGCAGTCAGGGGATGATTTGTATTCAAACCAATGCTTTTATTTCTGATCATTAAAAATGTGTTCCAGCATTGCCCATACTACTTGACATAGATTTACGCTTATCCTTCCATTTTCCTTCCTTAGCTTTATAACACTAGGAAAAGTCATGGGGTAAGGACTCCAGTGAATGAGAAGTGTGACAAATTGAATTTGATACAACTTTTGACTGCTGGTACAGAATGAATATGAACTCATCACATGAGGCTGTTCTTTTGTTCTCATATAGAAAACAGAAATTGTTTGACCAGTATAAGCTGTAAGGATACATGTAAGATATTGACATAAATAACAGAATTTGAAAAGAAAAAAAAAGCAAAATGAGGGATGTGTGACAGAGGAGGAGTGGAAGAAGTATACAAAATAAAGAGTTGGGCTTTGAACATTCAAAACTTACAGCAAAGATAAAACCATCAAAACTTTGTGTACTCTCTTTTTCAGGCATTTTGTGGAGTTTTTCCTGTGCAAAGTTAGGAATATTCTCCTCAAGTTTTAAATCATTATCTTTTGCCTTAGCTCACATACTTAATATTTTAAGTATGGCAAAAGAAATACTGCTGCATTTTGGATTTGTTCTTGTTTGATAGACATTTAAATGACCTGGTCATAGGATTTTTCCAATACCAGCACTTGTCCTTTCTGTCTCATATATATTTTAAGAAGATACCTAGTGTTGACTTGTACTTGCATATGATGTAAAAAAACCCTGAAGTTTGCTTTCAAGTGTATGAAACATCAGCTGATGTACATGCAGTGTACAAGAGCTGTTTTTCAAACTTAGGTTAAAAATGAAATGTGAAGGGGCTGTGTTGCACAAAGCTCCTCTTAAGATTGCTGACATAAGTGAAAGAGCCTCTGACAGAGTACAAGTTCTGCCATCTTATTCTGCAGGCTTCTGGCAGGGTTTCGTCCTTACAACTTTATTTTGCACCAGAGCACCTATTTAAAGTTTCTTGTCCATGGCTGTTTTATAGTTCCAGTCTTTTCAGTAACCAAGGCATATTCTCTTTCTTTACAGTTAATTGAACATGCAAATGCAACATTTGTGAATCAGAGGTGTCACTTTCAAAGCCCTGAAAAGATCTCTTAGCTCAGTGAATGCAAAGTGTAGGGAGTTGAAGCATTAGTATCTGTAGCGTGTCAAAATGCTTCCAAAGGCATCACTTCTGCAATAGTTAAAGAAATGGAAGGGGTGCTTGGGAAATTTCTTGTTATTCCTGAACACCTCAGTTCTTCTGGTCAGGGTGACCTAAGTGAGCAGACACTACAGTCGTCACAGGACTGGACCTTACTGGTTTGTATGTCCATCCACCTCTCCCACTCAGCCAGGCTGAAGCAGGAAAAGCAATGCCTCTGAAAACTGGCACTTGCAGTGGTTCAGCTGCCACAGGCCGGAGCCCTCAACATGATGTGAGTGGGTACAGCTCCCAGCATGTCAGTGGTGTGTGCCACTTAGACTGGCTGAGGGACTGAGCCCTGCTTCTGGGCTTGCATATCTGAGCTTCTTCCATTTAAGGGAGAAAGTGTAACACATGCTGAACTCCAGATCCCAAGGCCAGTGGAAACCTAGCCGGCACTAAGCAAGTACTGCCAAGGAGCTCTCGACATGAAGCACTACGATAGCAAAGGTCTTGAATGACTAAAATTCTTGAAAGCCTTGGTCAGTATCAGGGACGGTTTCCAACTGGGCAAAGTACAATATTTTCCCTCTGCTTTTTATGAATGGCTGGATAGGGTTATGCTGGAGTCAGAGTCCCCTGTGAAAGCCATTCATAAAAATAACAAAACAAAACAAACACACGCAAAACAAACTTTCTAGGTCCAGTCCAGAGCCACTGGGTGCCAGAGGCTGGGAAAACATGCTGGCAGCTCAAACCCCAGCTATCACTGAAAGTATTCAAGGGGCTTTTTGGTGGTCTGAAAAGTATGAACTGCTGTGTAGAAGGGCAGCTGGTAGAATTACTGTGACACATACTAGGCAGAAAGCCAGAGCTGGCCTTGTTTCAGACATTGTCTTGCCTCTCACTGAAGTGTCAGGACCTAATTCATGGAAAATTTGGTGAGTTGGCAGTTCTTTCAGAAGATTTCATTGAGCTACACTGAGTGAGAGTCACATGAACATACGGTGCACGGCCAAAAATATATGGGGATTTCTGAGCTGGAGGAAACAGTCAGCCTCTAAAAATGTCTGTGGATTTCATGTGGTTTGGGAGTAAATACATGTACAGGTGTAATCAACAGGCAAAAAAAAGAAAATAAAGAGAAAAAACACTATTGGCAGATAACAGAAGAGCTCAATGTGTTCTGTAATTGTGAGAGATTCCTTTGAAACAAATCATTCCTTTGTCCAAGGGCAGCAAATGTCCATTAATGAGTTCAGAGCCTGCAGTCCACCTGGAGAAGGCATCAATAAAATGTGTGCCTTGATAATAGCTTCTCCATTGCAAGGGAATTTAATGGAAAAGGAAAGGGTCCACCCTGAAGTTTAAAGACAGACCCAGTCATCATATAGTTTTTTCTCTCATATTTATTTGAGAGCAGAACTTGGAGCCTATTATATACAAAAATATAAAAGCAGTAGGATTCGACTGAGTTAGAAAAAGACTGAAAATAAACAAAGCATCTCTTGTTTAAATGGGACGCTTGTGGTGGGCAGACTGAATTGAATCAGTTACATTTAATTTACATTTTCATTGATCCTTCCCACTGAAATATTGCTCTGAAAGGCCCGTTACACTAAATTGCTTCTTCAGAAATATTCCAGTTATTTCCTACTATGCTGTCATGAAAATTAGGTTTTTGGCCATGCAGAGGGATGGCATGTTGGCTTCTGCCCAAGCAAGGCACTAAAATCATGGCTGGGATTAGTAAAAAGCAGGAAGGAAGGGCAGGAGGAAAATCATTGGGTGCAATTCATATACTTTGAAAACAGAAAGTCCGGGGGAGGGGGCCAGGCAGCAACTTTGTCCTACTGAAGTAAGAAAAGCCTTTTTGTCCTCTATGTGTCAGAATTTCATCCTTTACCTGTGGTCTTACTGTTCCATGCTGCTCCTAGCACCCACAAGGGTCATCCCATCATCTGGGCAGTGATGGTGATTTTTAAGCACATCTGTGTTTGTTCCTTAATTGGTACTCCTCTTCTCCCAGGTGGGGATGAAGCACACCAGCACCTTGGTGGGTCTCCTGACTCACATGAGGACTGTGTTTCCCAGTCCTGGGTGGGAGCAGCCAGGAGGAAGACTTGCTGAGGTCCTGCATAGGCAGGGGGATGTACCCAACCTGGCCGATGATGGGCATCCCCATAATCACATCAATAGGCTCCCAAGGGTCAACACAGCATCACATTCATTTGGCTGAGGCTCTCAAACCAGAGCTTCCAAGGGCTGGAACCACTCTCCATCTCAGTCTCCTGATTTTGGCAAGGGTGGCTTTGATCAAGTGGGAAGCTGTGGCTCAGGAATGGGGTTATGTGTCCTTCACCTCTCTGCCTGAGCTTTGACCCTGCTCCTTATGAGGAGGGAGAGTTTCCCTACAGCAGGACATTCCACTCACAGCTGAGAGTGTTGTAAGAGAGCAGCAGCAGTGGAGACAACAAAATCTAGTTATAAAATCAGGCCACTCTTATGGTCTGATAAGTTAAGGCAGCAGTACCCCAGAAGAACTGAAAGATGTAACATGCTAAATTAGATTTCACCTTGGTTTTAGTTGTACAAACTTAACATACTCCTCGTCATCCACAGTAATATGAACTACTTCAGAGCAAAGCTGTAGATAGGTATAGGAGAGGCTGGATGTGAGACCTGGATATGTTCATCTCTCCATTTCTGAACATGGACTTTTCCTGTGCTTTATTTCTATTGCTGAAAATAATTTTCCTAGCACTCATCAAATCACAGTTAAGTGCTCTCAGTCAATTTTGTTTCTCATTGTGCCTTTGTTTTACTTTTCAGCCTCAACAAGTGGTTCAAAAGAAGCCTGCTCAGGTAAGAAAAGCTAATTTAAATTCTTTAGACTACTTTAAGTGAAATAATTTTTCAGTATTTAAAATGGCCTCCTTTACTGTAAGGAAAGAAGGGAAATACATAAATTGTATGAGCTGAGGGACAGCTATTGGCTTGCTGGGCACACCCACCAGAACAATTAATGACATGGCCCTTGGGAAAGAGAGGAGGAAGCAGTGGACAGTGCCTGCTCAGAATTGTCCTCTTTCTGCATTGATCATCTTGCAATGATAAAGCAGACACACATGCACACCTCATGGTATGAGTCCAATATGTAACAAACATCTCTGTGTGCCCTGAATGTGGATAAGTGGGAGCTGCATTACGGCAAGGAGGGCCATATGCATAAAAGCCATCTCCCTACTTTTCTAAAGGATTCTCTAAATCCACAAAATATAATAGGCTGAACTTGGTAATTAGACTGGGTCCTTCATAAAGACTGACATTTTTGAAATTTTTGTGTTGGATAGTATTACTCTTTTTTAACACACTGAACAAAATGCAAGCCACAAGGTGTCATGAAACCAAACGCTGCAGTTACAATCCACTTCATGTTCTTCTCCCAGCCTGCCCTGTGTTAAAAACCCCAAGAACCTAACTCTGACACTTTGTTACATGTGCACCAACTGAGAAAAACCTGTGGGCATAGGAGCAAGTCCTTCACTGCTCCGCAGAGTCTGGGGACTGTGCTGCTGTTCTTCCATGCACATGAATGATTGCTGAATCAAGAGCATGAAGGATCCATTGCTCTTCTGGAAAGAGGCCTGCTTTCAGAAAGGAATAATACTTTCATTTTACCATCTTATGGTTCTAATACATTATTATACAGTGTACATTGTCATAATATCAACTACAATCTGAATTAGGAGCTGTTGCACAAGAAACAGAAAACATCCTGGCCATGAGTTGAAGGGGTAAAATGATGTAACTCTCCCAAGCATGTGCAGGAATCAGATTTCTACAAAAGAAATAAATACAGTTGCAGCAATGATGAACCCGTGGCACAGCTAATAATATTAATGTCTCAGAATGGTGGAGATAACACACAGGATTAATGTAGTAGTACTTTCAAGTGAGGTTAAGTTTTCCAAGGAGAGGTGATGTCTTTTGTTAGGCCAGTTTATGCAAAAAACACAACCTAAGTCCCCAGCAACTTACTATATATAATCTGACTACACCACACAATTCAAAACACACCAAGCTGTTCTAATAAAAGATATTTCCTCTCCCTGTCTGCTTATGTCCTTCAAATGTTACTGCTACAATCAGGCTATTCCTGCTACAACATGGTAGTAAATCTGCCAGTGGGCACAAAGACAGCTATCTCCTCTGTGGCACCTGAGAGACAGGGAGGCTAAACTCTGCTGCACAGAGGAGGCTAAATCCAGGGGGCAGAGGCTCCTGGGAGGCTGTCAGTGTTGCCTTTTCCTCTGGTACCTATCAGAGCTCAATCCCACTGAGGTCAGCAGGGAGAAGGGGTCTAGAGCTGATGGCTCTGCCTGCAGCTAGCCTGGCAGAAAACATTACTGCCCATGGCCTTGTGGTGCCGCCGGGTCTTCAAGCTTCCCGGGCACTGACTCCTGGAAGTGTTCTGTTTGCACAATAACCGTGTGCAACCCTGGGTGCAAGGGAGGAAGAAATACCTGGGACTGAAGCTGGGCTGGGGTGTAGGAGGACAAAGAGGGGACCTGGACTAGTTTATTTTGCAGCAGAACAAAGTAATGACAGATATAATTGATCGCAAAATTATGTAGGTATTTGAACTGAAGCACCAGCATTCCCCATATGGATTTTCCTGTCCACTTGCTGAAGCAGTGATTCTGGTAGGGATGCTGTAGCGTGTGTCAACGAGCTGGATGCCAGTGCTGCTGCAGTGGTACCTCAGCAGCATCTCTGTAGTCAGAAACAGAGAGACAATGAGCGAGAGAGAAGAAAGCCCTTTGACATTCCCATTAGTAATAGAAGTGTTTGTGCAGAAAGCAAGCAGGCACAGAAGAATACATGAAAGGAGAGAGAAGGCTGTTTAGATCTCTCCAGTTACCACAACTGACTAGTGGAAGAACACTTTAAATTATTTGTATGCCATGTTGTTACACAGACAACATTTCTGTTTTTAATCCTTAGACACAAGGATGTTCAGTGAAATCACTGAACTTATCTTCAACCCTTCCTGGTTTCAACAGGTCCCACTCTCACACTTACAGTACCACACCGTTGCAGTATTGCTGGTTGTCCTGGTTTCAAAGACAGGTATTTGCTAAAGAAGGCAGAAGCCTCCTTTAGAATAGGAGAATGTAACCCCCTTCCCTCCGAATCGGCAACAGTTTGAAATCAAGGGCTTTTTCAGGCAATGGTATGAGAAAAGAGGAATAACAGTCCTTTACTAATATATTTTATATATATATATATATATATATAATAGGACAGACAAAACAATAACAATGGTAACCACAACAAATAAGAACAGACAAACCCACGGTCAGTTTCTTCCCGCTTTGTTGGCAATTCCCCTTTGATGAAGTCACAGTCCCAGCTGGCAGAGGCACTGGTACTCCTGGTGCACAGGGACGGTGCGATAACTCCCCTGAGAGGGGAAGAAAGAGGCTCGGGAACCCCGAGTTTCCTTCCCTCGAGACTCTGGAGCAGGCGATGGAGAGTTGGTAGAAAAACACGCAGCTTTGATGGAGTCACGGTCACAGCCAGTCGGGGAGCAAGGATAGAAAGCACCCAGTTGGAGACAGACGCCTGCAGTGATGGCAGATCCTCCCTAGAGCTCCAGCAGCCTCTGTCTCTGGATGTCCAGCAGCGAAGAAGAGTGCCCTTCAGCCGTGCTTGGCTCCTTTATCCCGTCCCAGTCCCCGTATCCCTGCCCCACTCTGAGGGGAAACCATCCCAGCTATCAGGGAGTCCAGATAAGGCTAGCCAGCTGCATTCATCTCAGAGTCATCTCTTTGTCCCTTCTTAATGATCCACCATCAAGGTTCCCAAGCAACTAATCACTCGCCATTATACCCCCCCCCCCAGCAGCTAGAATGGGGAAAAAATTCCAACACAAAGAGCTAAACAAAAGGTATCCCAAACCCTGACACTGGTATAGGTGTGTGGCAAAGAACAAAAATTTATCACTGTGAGCAAATGCTCATGACAGTGTCTTCCTGAGACTGAAAGGAGGAGAGGTAAAACAGTATAATTCCTGGGATGATCAAGAACTTCATACTGCTGGGTTTCACTCAGATCTGGTTGCTTTTTTCTGATTTCTTTTTATACTGCCTCATGTCCCTTTAAAGTAGGGAGGTTCAGACTCAGAATTAACAACAAGAACATGAGCTCATGCAGGCTTTCTAATCTGAGCTGTCTAAGGAAATAGTGATAAATTATATAAACATGGGGACTACATGGAAGTTCATGGAGGATAATGTAAATCTTACACTACATTCAGAGAAATCTCTTCTTTTTCCATCTGTTTCCTTCAAAATATCCTCCCAGATGGCTTTACCATGTGAAAGTCTGGATTAAGTTACAAATGTATCCTTTCTTCATTGGAGGGGACTGTGAGAGGTTACAGTCAAGAACTGCTGTGTGATGGTGAGCCACCTTGGTAAAAGTGGCAGAAACTCTTGCTCAGGCTTGGTCCCTGAGTGCTCTCCTGTGCTTTGAATTTTAGGTGTATTCTCAAAGATTTCTATGCATCAAAGAGTTTACATCACTCTTACTCTTGTTATTACTGCTAGCAAGTGTGTCTCTTGGGTTTGTGTCACTTTTAAAAATACAGAAGCAGTAGGAACAGATAAAATTCTCATTTTGCAAATAACAGCTCTGTTCCTATCACCATTTCCAGATTTTAAGCATTGTGCAGGGCTCTGCCATGCTCTAAATCTCTTTATGGATATCTGCTGTCCAGTTTAGGGCCATACAGCTGCGATATTTTTAAACATTGTCAGAGCTCTGAGGATTTACCATCACACAGACAGTAAATAGCAGCAGTAAAACCCACTGGAAATCTACATACCCATATCATTAATACAAAGCTTGGAATACTGTGGTCTATTCACATCTTTGTGATGATCACTGACGCATACTCTCACACTTCCTTGGGGAAATGAAGACAAGAGCCAGCATAACTGTGTGGCATTGGTAAGTTTAGCGCTTTCACATAGATACTTGCCTAAACCTCAAAACAAGACTCTTTGAAATCTGCTCTGTCTCCAGAGAATGTACAGCCAGATCTTACAGTCATGACGTGGTAATATTTTTACCAAAGTGTGCAAATACACAGCCCAAACAGAAATTTCTTAATTTCTTAATTTTTAAGCAATTTGTAGCAGCTGCTGACTCAGCCATATGAGGGAGTTACACTCTTAAGTAATATGAAGGAAATAGATCTTTTTAAGAAAACACAATGAACGCTATCAAAATTTTCTGGAAACAGGACATGTTTTATTTTTATCATTTCTGCAGAGAAGACAGATAATGAATGTAGAACAGCCCTTTGAAAATCTTATTATCTCTCTTAAAATCTCAAATCCTTGGATCCTTTGTATCTGAGTCTGAAAGGCAACATACTAACCAGAAAGACAGTGTATAGATCAGAATAAAAGTGTATCAGACAGAAGAGTCCACGTAAAGTGTACATAGAACAGTGTACACAAAAAAGTGTACAGAAAACATACACCAAAAGAACACATGAAGCATACTTCCCTACCTAATGCTAAATGTAGTAGATGGTTTTAAAACAGTGTCCAAAAAAATCAAATCCAACAAGAATAAACACTAAAAAGAGAAGTGTTATTTTGTATAGGAAAAAAGATCTGGATTTCCTATATTTTTCCTGTTACTCATTTCTCATTGTTGGTATCAATAAAAGTTATGCATGTGAATTAGTCATAATATATACACACCTCAAGTTGCATCTCTTGCATATGCCTGCTCAATGTAGGACACAGTAAATGCTGGAAGCATCACACAGGCTCTGCAGCCCAGGAGCTACACCTGTGGTTCACACATTCATGTGCAGCCACAAAGCTGCAGGCGGTGAGCAGAGCTGAGCCTGGGGCCCACAGTGGTTGTGTGGCAAGGCTGACATGCTGACACACCCCGGCCAGTAGGCCCGGGGTGCACACACTTCATCACCTCTCTTGTGAGAGTGCAACAAACTTGCACTCCACGATCTTCAGGTGTTCTGTGTACGTGCTAGCCACCATATGTGAATTCATCCTTTTCCCTTCTGGAAAATCTTAGAGAGAAATGTGGTAGGAATACTACAGTGATCCACTTTTGCAGGTTGAAAAGAAGCTTCCACTGTCTTGGACAGGATGGCAAATCCAAGCAGGTGCACATACACGTCCGAGAGAGTGAATGCCATTGTCCAAGGCCACTCTGTGCCCTGTGAACCCAGGAATACTGCAGTCTTATTCAACTGAGCCTTGACTGCAGAAATACTGGATAACCTCTGCCCTGGAAGTTGACCTAGCGCCCTGGGGTTTCATTGCTCTTTCCAGTGCATTCAGCAAGCTATGTTGTGTTTCATGGACGTTTTTTGTGTTTACTGATATGGAGAGTCAGAAAGTTCCCAGGGGAATTCCCGAAAAGTCAGATCCTGGAGAAGTAAAACTTTCTTTTCCAATAATACATGGAATTTTGTACTTTAGCACAGGATAAATGCATTTGTGTTACATAGACTGCTCCAGAATAGCTTTGTAAAAGCTGTTACCATTCTTTTATTATAACTTTGGTTTTTTAAAGCAAATGTTGACTGTTTTCCCAAAGGCAGCACTAGGGGCCATCTTATAAGTACTGTAGGCTCTTGGTACATATGCTGAGCAAGCTTATATTGTGGCTTATGGGAAATCAGGAGAGTCTCTTAATTTTTTCATGAATGCAGTAGATGGAATTTCATGGAGGGTGCTGGGCTTTACATCCTTACCTTCTTTCTCTTTCCAAGGCAAAGTGGTGGCAACTGGTGTGGTTTCCAAAAGAAGACATATTTAGTCTTCCTTTTTTTTTTTTTTTAATCGGTTTATTGTGACATGGAGAAACTGAATAATTTGTCTGATGGCTTAAAAAAAAAGAGCAGTTTTTTGAAATAAAATAAGAAAAAGAATCTGAGAGGAAATATAGAAGCAATGAACAGGTGAAGCACTAACCTGGGCTAAAGAATGAAGGCTAGAAGGGGAGGTCAGGTATTTCTGACAGAAAATATTTTCTTACTTATATGACATAACTTCTGAATAGACTCTGAATAATGTAATTCAATGATGCTATGCCTAAATACCCAAATCAGTGTAAGACTGAGGTACTCAAGTTTTTAAATATTTATGATTGTCATTTACTACATAGCTATGATAGAGGAACATTTTTGAGATGGCTGGTTCCAGAAATTTGGCTGTAAATAAATTAAATAAATTGAGATACTATATGATCAGAAGCAAGGGAAGAAAAGGGATTTAAAAACCCCTTCAAGATAGGAATATATTCAGGTATTCAGTCACTTTTAAAGAGTCAAAAATTGGAAATACCTGAGCAGCAGCCCCATTTCCTATCCCAGCAAGCTCTCCTGGCTACCATGGGAGAAGTGTTCCTAGTGCTGCTCCCTAAACCTGAGGCACAGTGCAGCTCAGGATTCACAGGTCAAAGAGCCACTGAGTGATCAAGCAGGAGAAACATGATTTGATTTGGTTGAGTCCACAGATCTGTTAAATTCAGATGCATAATTCTTTCAGTAAATGCTGACTGAGTTATACATCCCCTTGCTTAATGCACCTGTGGTCCCCAAGGCAGGCTGGGGTGCCTGTCATACACTGCCGAAGTAGCAGATGTGGCCCAGTCAGCACGGTGCCGGGAGACGACAGCTTCCTTTGAAACCATTAGTTCTAAGCACTGTGCTGTGTAGATTCCATTTTAGGCAAATCTCACAGTGTCTTGATTCCCCTTCCACTAAAACTGAGGTGCTAATGCTCCCTTCTTGCATAAGGGAGCTATCAAAGTGCACACACTTATAATCTGATGTGACAAAAAAGGAATCGGATTTAGCAGGATTTCTTTTCTTCATGGCTTGTCAAGGACTATCTAGGGGATTCAGTCTTGCCTGCTGCAGTGTGCCACTTGAAGATGTCATGTCCTTGTCAGCCAGTTTATGAGTCAATCAAAGAGCAGGACTGCCATGACTTAGTTCAACATAGGAGGAGCCTTCATCTCTGAACAAGGATAATAATGGATTCTTAACAGCTCAAATACACAACATTTAATTCCCCTGAGGGAAACTCTAGGGCAGGAGGCAGCTTTCTGAATGCAGCACTGGCCACACACTTGCCCATTCAACACTAACATGTTTTCAGGTCCCTGCTCTTTTCCAGTGTGCTGGGCAAGACTTGACCCTAGAAGTAGGGATGCAAAACTTCAGGGTCTACAGCTGCTAAGCCACTCAACATGCATAGCACCGGGAGCAGGTGTTGCAGTTGGTGGTAGAAGGCTAGAGGATGAAAGGGTGAGCTAAAACATTTCCCTAAGCCAGCAAAGCTCCTTTTCGACTTCTCCCTACCTCTTCCCTCCCCACTCCTTGCTTGTGGGAGAAGTCTGAGATGGGCAGGCAACACCTGTGGGTAGGGTGGCTTTGGGTTTGACCCCGTGGCTGTGGCCAAAAAAAGTGTTAAGCAAGCTACTCCATCCAGTTCAGAACTCGGCTCTGGTTTGACACGAACTGAAGTCTCACTAATAATAGCCAGAAGAGAAGGGGTTGTGGTGTGTACTTGTGAAACACCATTGAGGAACATGGCTTGGGCATTGTTTAAAAAAATGCCAGTCAAGAGTAAATTAAACAGTGCTACTTCTGCATACACATGCTACATATTTTGGCTGAGATTTTCAAGAGACGCAGGAGTCAGTGCTGCTAACACTTGGGTATCTTACTTCATAGAAGACACACAAGATTCTCAGCAGCACATGGCTACCCTCTGAAAATAAGGATTATTTTAAGATATTTCCCAAGTGATACCCAGAAAGCTGAAACTACCAGCATGATGACTCTGTGTACTTATAACAGTAAAAATAATCAAAATACTAATTAGCAAAGATGATGTGTGTCAGAAGGCTGCAAAGGAAGAAAGTGCTCTTTGCTGAGAGCTTGGTTCCTGAGCTTCTCATAAAGGGCTCTGCATTTTCAGTATTGTTGTTGCTCCTCCACATCCAGCTGAAGCCACTGAAAGATGCCCAATTTCCTGACTTAGACATTATTAATAACTCCAGGGTTGTATCCTTGCTTATTTGTTGCACTGAAAAACATGGGAAACAAACCTATGTAAACATTCTTGGAAATTGCTCTATCTTTGCTGTTCTTTCCAATTCAGAACCATATAAATTCTGTGCAAATTTTATTTTAAAAATTAAGTATGCTCTGATGGATATGTAATAAGGTAAACACAAATAAAATCAAAGTTAAGATCAATGAAAATGCAGGTTTTTTTCTGTTAAATAATTGCTCAGATAGTTACAGTCTTCACATACCAGCACTAATAAAGTTGGGCTAGTGAAAGGAGCAGTATATTCAGCCTTTATTAACATATTTAAATATGTTACGGAAGGAAGTGATAAGAAGACAATATATTAATTTATTCTGGGTTTTCCCTGACATCTGAGGAATTTTATAAGGTCTACTTGTCATCCAAAATAACAGAATAGAAGAATAACAAGATTTTTTCAGCTACTCTGTCAGTACTCTGTGGGGCATCAGCGGCATTTTGTGAATTTAGTTCCTTGAAGTCAGTGCTGCCATGCTACCCCGGGGTGACATCTGGCCTCCCTGGGCAGTCCCTCAGCTTTTGACACCTGTGCCAAACATTAAGCCTAGGACGGACAGGCTGAACCATTGAGCATGCCTCCTGCCTTGCAGTTCAGAGAGGACAACTCAGGTGAAGGATTCATAATCAGTGTGAAACAATTCTGATAGACACTTTAAAACAATTTTTCCTGCTGGGGTTTCTGTCCCATATCACTTCCGTTGATGTTCTCACCATACTGTTCCTTAGTGTTGAGATGGAGTGAAGCAACCCAGATGACAAACACAGTCTGTGACAGGCAGGGTGAAGTTTGGGGGGCCATTCAGAGCTTGTGGTCATTGATTGCTCATTGGGTATTGTAGGCATGGGACTGCTGTGACAGCAGACAATGAGAAGTACGGGAGTATCACAACCTCATAGTAGACCATGCAGTGAGAATTATGCTCCTAGGCACTTCATGTTGAAGGATGCAGAAGTATGTAAGTGGTTTTCAGACATCAACATTTTGCCAGACAGTGCATGAAGGATCTAAATCTTTGCACAGCTTAGTATTGGTAAGCATCTTGAGTTCATCCTTACAGGACCTAAATAAATAAATAAATATGCTTTTCTCACACTGAGGAAGGAAAAAGCCCTTCAAAACCACTGCCTGACTGTTGGGCATTGTAGCACTCACACTGTCATAGCAAACTGTTTCATGGATCCTTTTTCATTGGGATCCCAATGCAAGAAATGTTAAATTTTTTATGAAGGCTGCTCCAGCAGATGGTGAGCATCATTATGATGCAGTTCTGCTGCTGATCCCACTGCAAAGCATTTCTGGAAGTTCCAGAATGTTTTCAGAAAATGTTGGCTGTGATCTCTCTTTAGAAATGACTAATGCTTCTATTAGAGAGGAATATAATAGTGCCAGTGTAGTTCTTGCTTTGCCTCTGCTCTGTCGATGTAGTCACATTATTCAGGGTTGATCTCTAATCGCAGGTTTGAAGAGTTATTTGCCACACAACAACCATGGGAAAAGAGAAGGAGAGAAATAAGAAAAATGAATCACCCGCATTCTGCTTGAATTCAGATCTCAGATTTCCCACATCCTGGTATTTAATTTCTCACAGAGTTACCAATGGTTGATCTCACGGCAGGATTAGTGGGAAGAAAAATGAGAACTCCATTGAAACCAGACTTGAGTCTGGAAGGAAGGAACATGTGAGCTCTAGGACCCTGGAGATATCAGATTCAGGATAGTGAATGGCTTCCACCCCCTCCCCTTCCCTGATTCTCATGCTTATTTTGAGGCAAATTCTGGAAACTGAAATCAGAACAGCAAAGACAGTAAGTTACAGTAAGTTAAGGGGCTCACACATCACTTCAATAGTCTCCTGAGAACTGTGTTATATAGTGAGGCATTAACTGTAATTTATATAAGTATTTTTTAATGTTTAGAAAGAGGAGAGTAGATTAACATTGAGGTATAAATTGCAGTAAATCTGTCTCAGTTTTAAAACAAAACATGTTTTGAACACACATTTCCACCAGGATACTTTTTCTGATTTGATTACAGAATGTAGATGTGTTCAATTGGAAAAGAAATTCCCATAAAAGATTCTATAATCAAGGGGAAATCATCACTGTCTATTAAATTGGAGAGCCTCACTCACTTTGAAACCGGTTATCTTGCTTAGAGAAATAAAAGGCTTTGTCCTGTGGATTGCTGTGTAAATGGATCTAGAAAAGTCGGGTTGTTGCTCTACGCTGAGGAGGACCAAACTTTCTCAAACTTTCCACCAGATTGTGTGGAGATATTCAAGAAATTTAAAAAAACCTTTAAATGCATCACTCTAAATCCTTT
Source organism: Pomatostomus ruficeps (assembly GCA_013400735.1). Lineage (NCBI taxonomy): Eukaryota > Metazoa > Chordata > Aves > Passeriformes > Timaliidae > Pomatostomus > Pomatostomus ruficeps. The sequence continues at coordinate 154,218 of VYZT01001408.1, read as the reverse complement.
AGGAGCTGAACATACTAAGATGACAAGAAGAGCATGTCATTAAACTATAACTACCCTTTTTGGATTACCTGGTATTTGTAGATTTATTGGCAAGGTGGCTTAAATTAGGGATATATTTTTAGCTTGCAGCATTACATAATAAAATAGCAGCTGAATTCTTTGCAGTAAAAAAGGGAAGGGATGGGGGGAGTTTATTAAAACCAACATAAACCTCTCTGATTTTGCTTTTTCGTCTGCACAAAGAGATGCTCCGTGGTTACACAATCAGTAAAGTTTGCGAGAGAAGCATTTCCATTGCCCGATTGTGCTCAGGAGCTGTCGCCTGCGTTTCACTGCAGACCTGCTGTTTAGTCTGAAACTGAAAATTAAACCCAGAACTTTAGCTCTCAAAGTTAAATACTCTGCATTGCTGGAAGCACACAGCCTTGCCAGTGTCTGTGTGGCAAGATTCGTGATCAAAATCTTCAGACATTTTTAAAAGCATTTTACAAGTCTGTTAAGCTTTATCGTTTTTGTTTTGTTAAAAAAATAATTCTGAATTGTACTAGAAAGTCTCATGTGAACTATGCTGAACCAGCTCAGGGGAGCCTGGCTCACTATCTTTAAGAAATATGTTTCTCATTTTGGAGGGCTTTTCTGAGAATGGCCAGGGCAAGGTACAGCCATGTGTGTTAAACTCACTCCTTCAGAAACGAAAAAACAAGGGATGAGAAAAACCAGGGGAGACCGCGGAGGAACGAGGATAGCGGCAGCCGAGCCCACGCGCCCTTGCCCTGCTGAGGCTGCACCGGTGGGCGGCGGCATGGCAAGGGCCGCTCGGCCTCGGGGCTGGCGCTCGTAAAAATGTCACCAGTGCCCTTCCACTGTGAAAGGCGCTTTTATCTCCCCTTCCCGCAGCCCCTCTCCAGGGGGTCCGTGGGGCTGGGCCTGGCGGCTGCCGCTTGGCCTCCCCGCATGGCTGGACCCTAATGAGGTGTGTGCGGCTCTTGGCTGCAAGTTTTCAATCTCTTTCTTATTTCTTCAAAGCTGCTGCTCCGACGTTCAGACAAGTTTGATCACTTGGCAAAATCTCTCAGCTGGGATCCAAAAGGGAAGATGCTTTATTTCATTATTTATCATTGTAGATAGATAGTTCTTCCCCTACTACTCTTGCCAGTGGCTTCGTGGTCAGAGCGGCAATGCTTTTTTAAGTGATAAAAAAGCAACTTTTGGCAGTTGCTCCCTATCTGTAACAAGTGGTTGTTTTCAGGGGGAGGAAAAAAGGAGAATAGAAATCTAACAGGCCTTACTTTATTTTCCTTTTCTGTTATAAATTTGGGGGTGGGGGGGGAGCAAAAGGTAAATTATGTAGGTTTGACCTCCATTTCAATGCCTCTATAGTGTTTCTCTACCCCGTTATGGGAGACCATTGCTCTAGTCCTTCCTCTGCCACTCAGCATTAAAATATGCAGAGAAACTGGTGCAGTGTCAAGTACCTCAAGGGGCCGGGGGAAGGCAGACTCACTCAGGTTTACCTCCTGAGTATACTGAGCTCCAGTATCCTCTAGGGCTTTTCCATCTCCAGTCCCACAAGAAAGCAGAGCTAACAGTCAACCACAGCATTTCAGTGAACTAGACAAGCCTAAGGATTTTTAAGGTTGGTATCCACATTCTTTTGCTCTTTCATCTAATTATGGACATACATATTAGTGATTAGAGACTATTATTAGAGCCTCTGCTTCCCTTATGCTCCAGTCTGGATTTTGGCTGTGAATGCAGAGCAGTTTACCACTCCTCCAGTTTACAGCCTCCACAAGAGGTTTGTAAGAGCAGCTTCTTAAAGTTGGGGTCAGTCCAGCTCAGTTGTATATGTTTCTAACAGCACCACTGCCTTCTTTTTCTTAATATTTTACTTCCTTCCCCCCAGAAATGTTTACATCTTGTAGCGTTGAAGCTCTCCAAGACAAAATACATCTCTGTCAGTGTTGCATAGCACCTGCAATTGCTTCAAGCACCATTTTCACTTTAGGTCTGTGCTTTGCAGACTTTAAATGGCGTTTCCTGCAAAATTCTTCTGACCAGTGCTGAGATTTTGCTTGGGATTTTCAGTTTCCTTTTAATCACATGGGGAACAGATTTTTTGAAAGTGTTTTGACCTGCTTGGGTCAAAAAGGCACTTGCTGTACTCATATGCCAAAATGTGTTTAAGAAATCTGGCCTGATGTAACTTAGACAGCTGAGTTTCAATTTCAAAAGGCTTCAGTCACACAGGCTTTGACACTGAGCAACTTGCTGCTTTGCAGAAACCTCATTGCTGAGTTAATTTCGGGTCCGCTTCAAAATCCATGGCAAACTTGGTCACCTAAAGCTGAGGTTCATTCAAGACTATCTGTAAGAGAAACTGAGAGGCAGAACCTAAGGCAGGTACTTTTTAGGTTAACTAAATGTCAGTCAGCCTAATTCCTGTTTCTGGAAGTCCTCAGTGTGAGCCCTCCTGGATTTAAAACTCCTGTGTCAGATAAGCCCTTTTTCTCAAAGTAATCAGACAGACTTATTATCACTCCATTATATCAAACAGTTCTCCTAGTGAGAGATAAGCTAGGAGATACAGAAAATTTTTTTGATTCCCCCTTAATCTAACAGGAAGAATATACTTGAATCTATATCTTAAGTAAATGGTTCTAATTTAATGAGGAATGTCCTGTCCTGTCCTGTCTTGTCCTGTCGGAATCCTCCTAGGCAATGTCTTGGCCCCCTCCAGTTATCTGAACCTGTTGCTTAAGGACCAAAACTTGGCCAAGCCTGGCAAGACACTTCCTCCAGCAGAGGAAGAGGATCTGTAGAAGTGGTTTCTGTGTGTGTAAGGATGGTTAACTCTCTCTGATGTCTACCAGCTGAGTCCCAGCACAGCCCCAGCAACTTCACTCTGGCTGCCTTAGCTAGTTCACTTCCTCCAAGAGCTGAGGATGTATATTATCCAGTAATCCCCATGAGCAGCCTTTTTGTTAGTCAAGCAGTGCTATTCCAGCAGTAAAAGGAGAGGACACAATTTGCTTACTAACTATGAAGCTAAAAAACCACAGGCTGGTGACCTGAAGGAGAGCATCAGTTTTTTTGCTTTATTCTCTCTACTCCCTTTCTGTCCTTCACAGAATAATTCATTATTTATGTAAAAGTGGAGTGACTTTAACAGGAGAAAGATGCATCTTCCATACACAAAAGTTTAGGGGGAAGCCTTCTTCCTAGAAGGTAGAAAACCCAGCTTGAAATATCTGCTTCAAATCAGAGAGCATGGGGGTTTCAAAACAAGTCTACATGTGAATTTCCAATCCAGGTCTATTGCATACATGTACACTCGAAGATGAGTCTTATTTTTGCTGTCTGTTATACAGTGCCTTCCTGAGTGTGAAAACTTTGATGACATCACTAAGTCAAAATGATCTTTAAGATACTTTTATAGCCCTTAGACAGCTCCTAAGAGCATTAGGCAGCTCGGCACATGCCCACCAGCAAGCACTTGGGCATTGGGAAAGTTAAGCAGCAGCTTAGCAAGGCTGATTGCTGATCTAAATATTGCTATGCCATCATGCTATGGTCAAGTCTCTGCTCTTTTGAAGATCAACATCTTTACATAACAAAGTGGGCTATTAGAGGTTAGGTCAACATTTAAAGCAAGAATGTTGGTTTCCAGTCCCTACATCCCAACCCGAAACTTCCCCATCAGGTGCCATCTCTCTGTCCCTCTCTTTATATTTAATGTCATTTAAGTACTGAAAGTTTTACTTCCTTGAGGGGGACCTGCCTGCTCACTGCTCCCAGGGCTGTCCCGTGACTTAGTCTATGGTTACAGTGTTGGGAGAAGGCAAGGAGTCTCAGAACTGCTCTGTAGGCAGAGTTTTTAACTGTCCTGTCAGGCACCAAGCTAAAGAATTCATGCTCCTTCTGGCATGCTAGCAGTTGCAGTGCATAGAAATTGCTTGCTTGTGGTCTGGCTGACTTATATGTGTTTAGATAAGGCATTTCTGTACTGAAATAATTCCTTAAAATCATTTTTTAATCCAGCAGTAGGAAGGGGTTTATGGCCTTTTCTGTATATGGTCATGGTGACCTCTTCTGCCCTAATAAATCCTTTCATTGTGATGTGTGAAGTATACCTGCAACAATTTGAGTTCTGAATCCAGCTTCTGGAGTTAAACTTTGCCTTACTGCTAAGTGACACCTGTCACTGAGCTCGCTAGTGCACTTTGCAGACAGTGCAGTGGCTCGAAGCAGCAGATCCCACCCTAAGCTTCATGCAGAGCAAACCTCCTCTGAGCGTCTGTTAGTGCTGTAAGAATCTCTGCAGCAGTTTGGTGTGGAGCAGTTGGAATGGCACTGTCTCAGCTGGGCAGAGTCCGGGCCCTGGCGTCTGCTCTAGAAGCCATCTATTCCTATCCTTATATTTCAGGAACTCCTCTGGAAATATTAGCTTGCATGCCAGGGGATTTCAGACATGTTAGCAGCAGACAATGGTCCACAGTTTGCAAGTTGCTCTTGTCAGCAGTTCTTTTTGACATATCTATTCGAGCATACCCTCTTGGGCTTAGAAAGCAGCCAGCAAAATCTGTGCCAATAGCTAATACTTCAGTATAAAATAAAAGCTCTGACAAATTCAGAGGCTCCATACACAGCATTACTGTCATCCTGCAGTTCATTTCACAAAATGGGTTTTAGTTTTTCAAATCTGCAGTTCAGAAATTCATGAACAGAAGGTGAAAAATCTGAATTGCTAGTTGAATTGCCAGTGAGTTTCATGGGGCAAAGACATTTAACCATAAAGCTTTGCCCAGGATATTAGAACAGAACAAACATTTTTACAAAAATACTACCATTACCCTTCTGCAGGTGGGGGAATGCTCCTCTCAAACACCAACAATTGTCTCATCATCAGGTTTTGCTGTAATCAGTTTGTGGGGGTCCACCAAAAAAATAGAATGCAGAAGACATACAAATACCAAACTAAGTTCTTCAGGTCACTAGGATGCTACCAGCTGCTTGTAATTCCAGAAAACATAGCCTGCACCAACCAAATGTGGATCACCAAATGGAGGTCTTGGGAAGCAGGTAGAGTTATATTTCACCTGCACAGGGTGTCATGGGAAAGAAATCTCTTGGGGTCAGGGAGTGACTGATCTGAAAAAATCCTGAAGTTTAAATACAGTCATTTGTGGCACAGCTCTCTTCTGGATTGTACCACCTCTGAGCTTTAGCAATGAATCATAGAATCACAGAATTGTTTGGGTTGGAAGGGAGCTCTGGAGATGATCTAGTTCAATCCCCCTGCCAAGGCAGCATCATCTACAGCAGGTGACACAGGAACCAGGTGCATTTGGAATGTCTCCAGAGAGGGAGACTTTGTGACCTCCCTGGGCAGCCTGTTCTAGTGCTCTGCCACCCTCAGCATAAAATAGTTCTTCCTCATGTTAAGGTGAAACTTGCTGTGGTTTAGTTTATGGCCATTGCTCGTCATCCTGTTGCTGGGCACCACTGAAAAGACTCTGGCACCATCCTCTTGACACCAGCCTTTGAGATATTTATGTGCATTAATGAGATCCCCTCTCGGTCTTCTCCAGACTGAACAAGCCCAGCTCCCTCAGTCTATCCTCATAAGAGAGATGCTCCAGACCCTCAATCATCTTTGTTGCCCTCCAGTAGCTCCTTCTCTTTCTTGTACTGAGGAGCCCAGAACTGGCCACAGCATTCCAGATGTGGCCTCACCAGGGCTGGGTAGAGGGGAAGGATCACATCCCTTAACCTGCTGGCCCCACTCTTCCCAATGCACCCCTCTGAGGTGCACATGCTAATGATTATCACTTCGCATATTCCTGCAGTGTACACCAGTTTGTTTTTCCACAGCAGTGAGACTTCCAAAGCAGAGATTCAACTTCATAGTTCTGGAGAGGGTTCATGGGTCCACACATCTCAACACAGGTGTTCTATGCCCATTTGGTGTCCCAGAGGATCACAGGCATCCACAGAGAGAAGAAGCGCATGATACAGGAGACCAGCACCTTTCTGGCTTATTTTACCAGATGAGATATCCAGGCCATCTAAAACAGTGTCAGGTACTATCTTCAGGCAACCATATCCAACCAAGATTGTCATATTTTAAAATTCTATGTTGGCTCGCCCAAATAAACATACAGGCTGCAGACAGCACTTTTAACTGAAACCTGCTGTTCTGCCTCCTGTTCCTTTTTTATTACCTTCACCACTGTTAAATCAGGGCTAACAACAGTGATACCAATCCCCTGCAGAGCAGCCCTTCTGAGGACAGATACCTGCTGTGAGTCAATTGCAAAATATTTGTCCTTTCTCTCCTGTTAAACATCTGTGCACATAGGAGCTTTGGAGAGAGCTGCCTTGCAGCTCTGTTTTGGGAGAGGCATCAGCTCCCTATCACTCCCTGCTTGACAGGGCAGCTACAGCAGCTGAGGGTGGAAACGGCTCAGTATGCTGCCTTTGTCATATAGTATCACGCTATGGCCTGTGGCAGCTCATGATAAACACACCCATGCATGGGGCCCGTGGATGACTAAGGACAGCATGTGCCAAGTAAAACTGCTTCTGGAGCAGGTCCCTGTGCCAGTCAGCCCCTGAGGATACGTGTATGGGGATGTACTCATGGATGCGTGGGGACTCACCTGGGATATTGTCTTGGCAGCAAGAGTAGAGCCTGAGCTATGCGTATGAGCACCCACCCTGTTCTTCAAGAGTTTGAGCTATTCACCCAGAGCTCTTCATGGCTGTGGCTTCCCTGTTAGCCAGATCCAACCTGGTTGGAAGCTTTCTCAGGTTTCTCTTTGCAGTCTGCTGGCCCAATCTCTCCCTAGTTTGCTGCAGCAGAAAACAAATAACCTGGGGAGTAGTCATTCAAGGCAAAACTGGGTTGATGCACATTTACGACCAATTAACACATGTCACCATTCTGCCTCCACAACTACAGTGAAAAAAGTGAGAACAACCTAAAAAGTGAGAACAACCTGAATTAAACTGCTGTGTAACCCGAAACTTTTGCTTCTTGGCTGAGTGCATCCTTTGATGGCGTTGCTGAATTTATGCTCTGCATGGCTATCACACTCTGAGTGACTTGGATTTCTAATGTCTGCTCTAATGACCATGCTTTCCTTCTTAATTTTTTCCCTTCTCTTCAACTTTATTGGAAGCACATCCGGACTTAAAAAGTATATAATTCCAGACCCAGTTCCTCCTTCAACTGTTGACTCAGGGACTGTGATACATGGCTGTGCCATTCACCTTGGCAGGTCTGTGAGGACTTGCAAGTGCCTGGAGGGTGCTTACTGCTGGTAAAGCATCCTTCCCCTGAGATGTCCAGTGCCTGATGTGCCAAGCAATGCACTTCAGTGAATCTCTGCCTGAAACAACTCAGCTCAGAGCTGGTTTTCAACTTCTATAGGTTACACAGTTTTTAAAATGCCTGCCCCACCCTCCATCTTTTGGAAAGTGTTTGTAGGGCAGGGGGGCTACTGTAGAGGCAGAGGTTGCGTTGAAAATCACAACTGCAGAACCTTCTGATATTTGCAACCAGTGTTTCACAAGTGGAAAGAATCCCACTCTGTTCCTGCATTATACATCTGTATTTTCTATTTCAGAACCTCTACTCACTTCTTCCTTTGGGTCCCTCCATGCATATATGTCTGATTTGTACTATCCCTTTGTTTGAACTGTAAACGCTTCAGAGCAGCAATCATGTCTCCATCTGTGTCTTGACAAGAAACTTACATGATAGGTTGGCTTAAAACCACTCATCTGTAACTGAGTTATCTTAGGCTTTTGCAAGGAATGAACATCCATCTGATCCCTTTGAAAGCTTTTCTTCATGAAAAAAGTGTTTCCCAACAGTGATGTGAAATTGAAGTCTGTCAGTCTCAAATATTTTGTGATAATTAGTTTATTATTCACATGTTTGGGGGGGTTAGCTTGATTTTTTGTTTCTCATCCTTCCAGGTACTGCAGGTACACATATTTGCACATACATGTGCAGGTGAGAGAAACTTCCTTCATTACATGAACATATACATATATATGAAGGAAGAACTTCTCATTAACTTTCTTGGTCACTACAGCAAGGGTAGGAAAAAAAATACTGTGAGATTCGTAGTAAAAATCACTAGAGTGGACAACTTTTTAACTAAAAAGAGCTCTCTTGTGGCCATCCTGGCTGAGCTTTGAAGTATGTCCTTTCACATATTTTGCCTCTCCCCCATCCTTCTTACTCTGTGATTGGAAGTCTACCTTCATGGAAAATGAATTCATCAGGTTTCAGAAGTCTCCTAACAAGCCAGGTATAAAACAAAGAGAGCTGCTGCTCCGCACCCACACGTGTCCTGCCGTCTTCCAGGAAATGATAATCAGAGGCTCAGGGCTGACAACAGTGCTGTAAGAAATTAAGCATGTGATCATCATCAAATACCAAAACACGTCTACCTGTATTATGTTAAGAGCACAGAACCCACAGCCATAATTTTTTAACTGAAATAATTGGCTTGGAGGCAAAGCTGGGGTTTGCTGCAGTCATTCTGAGTTCTGAATTACCAAGGCTCAAACCAACATATTTTGCAGTGTCTCTCCACATGCAGCCCAAATTACCCTCCGGTAGGTGCCTGAAAATACCATTTTTCTTCTTGACTGAAATGTTGTAACAGTCCTGTTCTGCACAGAAAATAAGCAGAAAAAATGCATTATGCATTAATGGGATTCAGTGGGGTGTGAGCTCAGTTTCCCAAGTGCAGTCAGAGGCAGAGTAAAATTTGCTTGATCACTTCATGAGTTGAGAATAATTTTTGTTGCAGCACTGTGAATATAACCCAGCTACAAGTGGACGGTAGTTGTTGTGAGGAAAAAATTATTCATCTGTATGATAGATCAGTGTCTCCTGGAATTTAAGAATTGAAAATTCAAGGTCAGAGGGCAGCTGACACTTGATTTTGCACTCTTTCCTCTCTCCATGGCTTTGATCATGCTACATCTTTCTTTGTGCCTGCTGCTCCAGAGGGTACCCCAGGGTCATGGCCTGTTTCCTTGTCAAGAGGTATAAACCTCCTGGCCTAAATATCTGAGGCCCAAGCTTTAGCAGGGGTGGGGGCATGAAGTAAGAGGGGGAAGCATTTCGTTCATGCTTTTCACTTTTCCCACATAACCCAAAGCAGACTAAACAAAACCAGTGTGAAATCTCATGGCTTGATGCTGCTATGGTTATATTTTTTAAGCTGTCATCCATTCATTTATAGTTATGTTTATTCCCTGGGTTTACAGCTTTTTTTCAGCCTTTTCTTGCAGGAGGTGCAGGGGGAGGTCAAAACCTTTTGGAAGGGGATTGCAGTGAGCAGTGGCCTATAATTAAAGTGCTGTGTTTTTCCTTGATGCCGCTCCTCCGCAGCAGTGTCACACATGGTAGCATTTAGGAGCCCTTCACAGCTGAGGTGTTTCAAACACTAATGAATGGAAGGTTGGTCGTATAAGGCAGGCAAGCTTTAAGGCAGACTTTGCTGAATGGTGTACTGTAGTGGCCTGGGAAAGGAAGAGAGTTATAAATTGTGTCAGTTAGCCACCCAGACAAAATGAAGCCATGTGGAAAATCAAATCTATTAAAGTATGAAGACTGTTATAAGCTGTTTTAAGCTGGTCATTCTTCAAAGGTCTCAGTTGGCTGAGGGGATAAATTCCTCTTCTTCCTAAATCTTTTTCACGTGCTGTCTCAGGCGATGATGTGCAGTGTTTGATAAAAAACAACTTTTCACTGACAGCCCCTTTTATTAGAAATGTTAGTTGCCCCCAGTTCATCATCCATGCCCCAAAAGGTACTGCACATTTGTTAAAAAAGCAGGATAAGAACATCACATTTGGTCAGGCTTCCTGAAGGCAAACATGAAGCAGTACTAGGGCCATGAAGCAGCACTAGGAGGAGAAGGCTTCCCAGAGCAACTGCTTAAGATTGGATTTGTGCTGAAAACTCTTTCCATTTTCTTGCTGCCCATGTCTGCTGGCCGTAAGAGGCCCATGACAAAGCATGGCACAGAATACTTTTTCTTGACATCTCCTGAAGTAGAAGAAAATCCTGGCAAGGCAAGGTGGGGGAATGAGAGAGCAGAGTACCTTCCCTTCCTTCCCAAGGTGGCTTCTTGAGATGTCACAGGAGCTGTAAAGGGCATTTTATTAGCTCAAGAGGTAATTGTCAGCTGCATGAGAGATGACTGAAGCAGCTGCCTAAGATGCATGGTTGCCACGGTATTTATTATTCCTATTTGTGTATTCTAGGAAGAGACTGAAGAAACGTCCTCACAGGAGTCTGCAGAGGAAGACTAGGACATCACACCATGCAATTTCTACCTCATCAGCAGTTGGGTCTTTTGAAGGGAGAAGACACTGCCTTGACCACTTACTTTCTATTGCCATGGTCTTTCCACTTTTGCCTGGGGGGAAAAAAATCGCATAACCTTAAAAAGGATTTGACTAATCATCTTCTTTGTAATCCCTTCACAGTCCCAGGTTTAGTGAAAAACTGCTGTAACACAGAGGGGACACAGATTAATGATGCAACTTTTAATTACTGTTTTCTTTTTTCCTAACCTACTAATAGTTTGTTTGAGCTGCTAAGTAAGGGTGAGTGGGTCAAGAAGAGCTCCAAATCAGGTTTATGTCATTCACTGCACTGTGTATAAACAAGAAACTTGTAACATAGTCATTATAATGGGCATTGAAATAGGAAAGGCTGGGTGTGTAACACTTATGCCTTGCAACACTTCCAGCAACCCACTCCCTACTTAGTGATCTCCCTGTTTTAGAACACCAAAGATAGGGGATAGATACTATTATTTTTCTTTTGTAACTTTCTTGTAGACTTGTACTTGATTTTTTTTTAAGACTTACTATTATTTCAGGAAAAAAAATGAAAGCTGATCTTTCACTTCATTCAGCTGGTAATCAGAAGAAAGAAATCAACACAAAAAAGGTACTTTCATTTTGCAAAAGGGAAGAAAGACAAAGATACGTTGTATAGTTACAGATACAAACATATCAGCACAAGCAGTAGTAAACAAAATGAACAGTCCTTATCATCTGGATAATAGGAAGCCAGGGAGTTGACTTTCCTAGAACCAGGCGTTATCTATGGAAACAAAATTGACTGACACCATTGTTATGCCATTAATGAGTAAGTCTTTACTGATAAAAGTATTTTTAAACATACAGAAAAGTACCTTGAAATTAATCATAAATTTATCTGAACAAAAATAATCCAGATTTTTGCTTAGTTTCTACTAATTCCACTTGTCCTGTACCAGTATTTTGATAAAATTGAATCGTTCCTCATTACTCACCAGTCACAATGTAAGAACGAACACCATGTACCTCAGCTAAGCTCGTGCATTACTTTAAGCAATGTATTTTGACATAGGATGGTTCACTGAGCACCTCCGTGCCAGTGGCATTTCTCCATCTTTTCATTCAAAGCAGCACTTTTAGCACCAGATGCAATATTACCCCACTATTCAATACTACCTCTGATTTTTACAAATAACTCAACAGACTGATAAATACATGCTGCTATACACATTCAATGCAGGAAATTTTTACTGGGTAGATAATCATAAGTATCTGCATTTTCCCCTTATTTCTATTTCAACATTTAAGGAAGCAATGTCTTTTTTGTGTTTCAGCATGACTATGTGTTTTTCTTTCACTTGGTTTGTTTAATTTTTTTTCTTTTTTTGTGTGGGTTTTTGGTTTTGGTTTTATTTTATGTACTTACTCTATTCTCTGCTAGACTTCTGTGTAATGTACTGTTAACTTGAATATATTTTTGTACTGAATTGCTGATAGGTTTGTGAGGATAATTTTCTTCAATGACACTACATGACAGAAAAAAATTTAGCTGTAAAATTTAAATATTACTGTCCAAGTTTGTACCTCACATGAATTGTTTAAAGAAATGGACTAATTGATTGACAAAGACCTACCTCCAGACTTTAAATGGAATGAACTTGTTACTTTCAGCATTAGTTTTGAGACGTTTGAAACAGTTAGGACTGCAACTAATCCCTAATTCAAAATTATTTTTGTAAAATAACTTGTGGAAAATGAACAAATTTTAAATTACTTTCATATTAAAAATTAAAAAATGAACAAAAAAAACCTTCAAAGAAACTTGAAGCTTTGTAGGTGGGAAGCAACAAGCTCAACTTTTGCATAATGCAATCAGAAATATGTGTTTTTAAAAAAAATTAGTAGATTGTAAGGAAGTACTTGACAAGTATTTTCGTGTGTTTTACACAAATGTGATTTTGTAATATGTTTCAGCCAGATTTATTTTAAATGCTTCTTATGTAGAGGTTTTTTATTCTCCCCTCTCTCACTTTTGTTGTTCTTTCTCTCTCTCTCTCCCCCCTCCAATTTCATTTTCTCTATTTCTGTTTTGTTTCCCTTCTTCCTCTCTTTCCTCGTCAGTGCTTTCTACCATTGTATTACTAACTGGGCCAGGGGTAGTTTCTCAGGAAGGCGTTTGTTGGTATGGCTTTGGTATGGAGCCAAATGCAGTTAAAGATACGACAAGCTGGCTTCTTCCAAGAGGCAGTGTCAAGAAATGCGAACCTCCACAGAAGACTGCAGAGGGTTCAGTGATGGAAATTGCTGGAAAACAGCTGAATGGAATATTACGACTAGACATGATAATATCAAGTGAAAGAGAAATAATCCTAGCTATACAGTAGCTCTAACAGGCCAAATCCAATGTCACTTGAAGGCAGTAATAGGAATTTTGCTGACTTCAAAGGGCATCAAATCAAGCCTTAGCAAGTCCCTTTTGGGGTTTGAGGGGTTTTTTTGCATTTTTTAAAACCACAGTATTTAGTGGACGACACAGAAATAATTGCTTTGTGTGTGTCACTCTTCAGCCTCTGAGAGATTTACCACTCTGATGAACTGAAGCTTACATTTTCTATATATTGTAGTACAATCAAAACACATTACTACCTCTTAGGGCCTACTATACCTCATTTTTTCAGACTGAAAAATTGCATGTGGCCATTGAGTCAGGGAGAACATCATAAAATTTTTTTATATATATAGTTTATTTTTGTGGGAGATAAATTTTATACGACTGTTCTTTGCTGTCATTGGTCACTGCTAACTATGACTGGACATGTAATTCTTCTACCATTTCTGCAAGAGAGCTGTGTTTGCAGGAAAAAAAATCACTTCAAGATGTTTAACTACAGTTTACTTTTCCTTTTGAGTGTCTTCTAACTTCTTGCTTTGTTCTTCATGTAGAATTGCTGTCTATGATTGTACTTAAAATCGCTTGCTTGTTGAAAATGTTTCTTTTATGGTTTATCACAGTCTGTTCAGCACAATAAACATAATAGCCTCTGTGATCCCCATGTTGCTTGATTCCTAGACTTTTGTCACAGTTCCATAAAATGGGTAATAAAGTTTGGTCACAATGACCAAATTTGTAAAATCTCTGCATGCAAGTAGTCTTTTTTTTTTTGTCCCAGGGCCAGAGGCATGTACCTGAGAAGTTAATTTGCTGTTAGTGGCCCCAGGGGTGGGCACTTAGCAGAATGACACATCTTACAAGGCTCCCCAAAAGGTGATACACCCATTCCTTACCCAGGACTGCTGTGCCGAGCTAAGGGCTCAACTGTGCGCTTGGGCACCAGCAATCCTACCCACCAGACAGGGAACACCATAGCACAGGCCAGGCTGATACAGGTTTTGTTGCCTGGTCTCAGATCTGCCTCTTGGCGGTCCACCAAGATGATGAGCCTTCTCGTTTTAGGCAAGATTGCAGTGTGCATCCAAGTTCATGGAGTTTCCATCATGCAGGCATTAGGCTAGAAAGAGCAGGTACTAAGAGCAGCAGACACAGGGATATGGCTGGGTACTGTCTGGGGCACCAACTGAAGAGGTCAGGAAACTTAAATCTCAGCTACCCCCAAGCTTGTCACAGGCAAGTTGGGCAGGATTCTTCTAATTTCTCTTCATTTGCTCTTAAATGATCTCTTGGCCTGTTACAGTGAGATTTAAAGTCATATAATCATAGAATATCCTGAGTTGGAGGGGACCTACTAGGATTATCAAAGTCCAATTCCTGGCCCTGCACAGGATAGCTGCAAGAATCACACATGTGCCTGACAGTGTTGTCCAAATGCTTCTTGAACTCTGTCAGGCTGGTGCTGTGGCCACGTCCCTAGGGAGCCTGTTCCAGTGCCCAGCTTTGTGCCATTTCCTTGAGTCCTGTCACTGGTCACAAGAGTGAAGAGATCAACTTGCCCTTCTGCTTTCCCTCGTGAGGATGTTAAAGACTACAGTGAGGTCTCCCTTCAGTCTCCTCTTTCCAGGCTGAGGAAGCCAAGTGACCTCAGCCGCACCTCATACGGCTTCCCCTCAAGGTCCTTCACCATCCTCATGGCCCTCTTTTGGACACTCTCTAATAGCTTTATATCTTTTTTTGTATTGTGGTGCCCAAAACTGCACACAGGACTTGAGCTGAAGCCATACAAGTGCAGAGCAGAGCGGAACAATTGCCTTTGTCATCTGGTTAAGTCTGTGGTGCACGTCCATTGATTCATATTGGCAACCATTCCTCTCTCACCTAAGAGGATTGTGCAGTTTTTATTTCCTGAGATGTGTAGGTTTACATGTTCTTTATGTTAACTCATTTGCAAACTCTCCATTCTCAATGTCTGTCATCCCAAGGGCTTCATGACATGTTCCCTTTGGCCTCAGTTACTTGTAAAATAACCAAAATAAGATCACAAAAAAAGCTCTAAGTCAAAACACCCATTCAGTCCTGAGTCAGATGTGAGCAATTGCATTCATCACATTATATGTCCTCTTCTGCTTTGTCATCCTGCTTTGTGGTATTAAAAGATCATTCCAATGTTCAGTCTTCCTGGTGGTCATCTTCCCTGTGGTTGCCATCACTTGGATCTTCCTGTTATTTTATCTGATGTGATGCTCCAGCTGTAACCCACCCATCTGATGGGTCAGCCAAGTGGGTGATCTTCTGCTACTCTCTGCTTAACTCCCCTCTACTTCTTAATCATTCCTCCAGCTTGCTTCACTCCCACTTCCCTTCTCAGGACATCTCCCAATAAGCTTCTGCATGCTTTATTCCACGGTGAGACTATTTGTGTGTATAAAACTAATTGGCTTCTGCAGGATCAAGGCCTGCATTTGTCTAGTGGCCAAGAGTGTTTTATCCAAGATGCCTGTGGCAAGAGTCATATTAAGTTTCTGGTTTTGCTTTCCTCTGCCGTCACATCTCATCCACACAAATATGGGGAGGAATTATTGAAAGCTAGTGCTGCCAGTGCCTTGCACAGCTGTTTAATTGTCCATAGCTCTTTTCAAAACCAAACCATCTGGTCAGGTCATCATTAGAAACAGGACCAGAACAATGGCAACAACGTATTCCCCCAGTCACGAGAGGAGTCAGATTTGTCACGCCTCACACTTCACCTGAAGCCTGAATGATATTTTTCACCCCAGCATCTCTGCATGCAAGGATGTAGAATTTTGCCTCTCAATTTTTCCTTTTTTAATGTCCCACCATCTTCATGATTACATTAATTTTTCAATATTCAGAAGTACTTAAGCATTGTCATGGTTTAGGAACGGCACTCCTTCTCCCCTCCCTCAGCCCCCTCCTGTGAGAGAGACAAAAGGCAGAGATTATGAGCTAAGAACAATTTACTAGAAACAGCAATGAGATAAGGAAATAAACAGTAACACCAACAATATTAATAACAACAGTGTACAAGAGAGAGGGTGTTTTGCATGCAAATTTCTCACCCTCTGACCTGATGCAGCGTGACCCTGAGACAACGAACAAAGTGGCAGCCAGACCCTCCGTGCACCTGCTTTTACTCTGACTGCAAGCCTCTCCTTCTCGGAAGTGAGAATCTCTTACTTCTGCCCACCAGTGATGCTGTGTGTGGTATAGGATGACAGCTTAGACACACCACATGGCTCCAGGCTCTGCACCTTCACGGCCACTGAGAAAAATTAACCCTATCCTTGGGCGAAACCAGGACAAGCGTGTAGCGTTTAGCACAAATAAACATCCAATTGCTTTATGCCTTCTCTTTTCAGAAATACTACCAGTTGAAACTTTATTGAACAGGTTGTCCCCAGGAGCTGTGGATACTCAATCCCTGGAAGTGTTCAAGGCCAGGTCAGATGGGGCTTTGAGTAACTTGGTGTAGTGAAAGGTGTGCCTGCCCATGGCATGGGCCTTAGAATTAGATAATCTTTAAGGTCTTGTCCAACACAAACCATTCTATGATTCTGTCATTTATTATATCTACTTGCTCAGTCAAATTAATGTGTGCCTTTGTGTGCTAAATACATTGTCTGAACAATACAGACATGGAATCACTGAAAGATTGGAGAGAGCTCTTAACAGCCTGATCTACTTGAAGATCCCTTCTCATTGCAAGAAGTTGAACTTTTAAAGGACCCTTCCAACCTAAACTGTTCTATGATCCTATGATCCTTGTTGTCTGGACTCTTTACAACCAGCACAGTCAATGTAGGTTAATGCTCTTCCTGCCTGGCTCCAGGATCCACAGGGTTTGTGCCGTGCTAGGAGACACTAGTGGCAGGGAAACCTTGATCCTCTTGCCACCCCACCTCACTCATAAGTGCAAAAGGGAGTGAAGCCATTCCGGGCATGCACTTCACCCTACTTCTGGATGTCCCTGGCATGCAGGCCCTGCTTTAGCTGAGTTGCTGTTCCAACCATCCTCATGTCCTTCAGTTAGAATGATGAGCTCTGCTGCTGCTCTCACCCTCTGGACTGATGCACCTCCATGTGACAATAAGGTTTAACACGTCTTTTTTCTTCACATTTTTTACTTCCATTTGCCATCCAAACAACCTTTTGGTCTACTGGATATGTTTCTCACTTCTTTCCTTCCCACCTGTAACTTAATGCTTTTCCCCTCCCTTATTGCTCCATTGCAGTGTACTTGTTCCAGTATTCAAGAGAAAGATATCATCGTCCTGTAATTAACATCCTCTGAAGATACATGAATGTAATTATGATTACCCTGAAGATAACAGTCCACTGTGGTAGCAGTTTAAGTGGGAAGCAATCTGCCTGTTTACCCTCCAAATTAAGACTGCAGGTGGTTTTGCCCCAAACCTGCCACTTGGGATTACAATCAGCTTTTATCTGCTAGAAAAAGGGGAAATTGAAACATCAGCAGATAAGACACAATCCTTAACAGTGCTTCCCTACTGAGATGGGGCTAATTAAGCATAGTTAAAAACATTAGCATTGTCACATAAAGGAGGAACTTCACATTGTTGATAATGGCTAGGGTAAAACTGGAGCTGGAATCCAAACATATGCTACATTAAGGCATGCTATTAAAATAATCAGTGAAAGAAAATAACAAATGAAAGTTGAGTGGATCTGAAAAATCAATAGCAGGCAGAAACATTAATTAGCCAGAGAGGAAACTTAGCAAAGACAAAATCCCATCAAAAAACAAGATTACATTACATTATACATGAATGTCAGCTACAAAATATTATGTGGGACCACCAAAGAATTTGATTTTAATTGAAAGGGGTTTTAATTCAGAAAATTTATTAAATATATATAGTCCCTGAAGGCATTTTGTTCTTAGCTCAGGGAGGAGGAAGAAAAATAAGCACATTTCTATTGCGCTGGAACACATTTGCCATAAAACCATAGTTTTAGCAATATCACATAATAAAAGGTAAAATTTAAATCAACATTTGAAAACAAATCAGCTCAGCAGATGCACAGGAGTTACTTCGGTCTTGCATAAGAGCAGAGTATTGTCTTTGAAGCTACATCATAGTTTAAGATAGGGGTTTTATGAGGCCTAATATGCTCAGAAGGTGTTCACAAGGAGTTACTGCTCCTAGACTGCAGCTGCACTTGGGTCCAAGACAAACTAACGTCTAGCAAGAGCACCATTAACAAGATTATTTTTGCCAAATGTTCATAATGTGCACAGTTTAGAATGGTTTAGGTTTGGCATTTTTATCCCAACAAACAACAGTAAAGTCAATGAGATTCAAGACCTAGAGAATGTCATCTGCTGGAGTTCCCCATGTGATCCAGACTTTTGGTGTCCCCACATACAGCTGTTGTGTTATGAGCAACACCCTTGAGATCCACCTCATTGTCCAGTTAGAGTCCCCACAGCTCTCAGGGGTACCATTGACTGGTCAATAAGTTACCCTACATCTTTGCAGAGAGAAAGAGATCTTGCCCTTAACACAGGTCTGTGTGGCAAAAACTCATTATATAGAACTTGTGTTGGAGGTGGCCATTACAAAAACCCCACTCTCACTTTTGCAAGCAGTTTACAATCACGAGATGAATCTCTGCTGGGTTTTAGATATGTGTCTACAGCAGGACCATAACTACATCTATATACTTTTAAGACTTAAAAAAAATATTTTTCAAAGGCTACTGGTGATTCTCCATCATTTATGTCCCTGGCACACTCAACAAAGTGTTATATTGTATTTGAAACAACAACACAGCACTGGCACAGCGTAGGGAAGGAGACCATAATGAATGTCAGAAACGCGGTATTATCCAGACCAATTAGGACATTTTTTCATAAAGGCATCATTATTCAGAGGTTAGGGGGAAAAGTTACAGTTTTGCATTAAAATCTTTAGGATTAAATTGCTTCATCAGCACTTAATTATCTGTGCTGGGAATGAAAGCTGTTTTCCTTCTATCAGAATTTGACACAAAACACTGGTTTGGTTATGTGTGAGTGTGTTTTAAGAAGGTCGTCATCTTTCTTAACCAATACACACTATTAAGTAGTATAGTGCTTGATTTCAATAGGAAATAGGCTTAAGAAAGGAAAATAGGAAGATTTCATTTACTATGAAACACAGGAAGCATTTATAATCTTCTGTCTATCCCCTTTCCTTTAACAACTTCAAGGCTGTTTCAATTCTTTTTGGTAATTAGCCTTCACCGGTAAAGCATGACCTCTACTATTGCCTTTTCCTCATGAGGGCTTGACTAAAATCAGCTTGTAGTGCCCAGATTTACCTTTGCACTTCTCTGAACTCTACATTATGGGGAATCTTAGGACATGCAGTCCTGAAAGTAACGTCAGTAAGGGCTTTTCTGGTAACACAAAAACCTGCAAATCATGAGGATAAATAAGCACAGTTCAGGGTGCACACAAATGACAGATGCCAGGAAGAAAACAGTGATGAGGAGGTGGTGAAATCTTACTGGAATCACTTATAGCAATGAGTTTTAGGGATAATTGATCTATTTCATGGAAGAGAAGACCAGTTAAAGTTGCAGCCTCTGCTCCATACACAAGAACTACCAAAAGACATTTTATTGTTATAGTAAATTATATGCCAAAAAAACCCCAGGAAGACAAAAACAGAAGTGAAGAAAAGAGAGACAGAGTGGGGCAAATAGCACTGTGAGCATGGCCAGAAGAAAGCTTGGCAAGAATGCTTTTGGCCCAAGTGCTGACTACAAAGACTAAACCTATGAGCAAAGAAGCTGCATATGGCTCTGTTCCTGCTCTCCTCAGGAGACCAGACTCAGGGTGCTCTTCACAAGGAGCAGGCTTAAGACAAGAAATGCCCAACTCGATTTATCTTTCTAATTGGAAACTACATCCAGGACTCTAAAGTTTGGTTAATTGCTTGGATATGAAAAGTGTTCAAAAACAGTCACATGCACATGTGCAGAGAGCAGACCAGAGGGCATCCCAAAGAGTATCAGCAGGTTGGAACTGCTGCCCCTGCTTACGTCAGCTGTTTGAGATGGAAAGCTGCTGATACTGTGCTATTTGCACAACTTTCTTTCTTTCTTTATGGAAATTCAAAGGCATTTAGTAAACTTAATGTTCTGTTGTTTGCTTAAATATAGCTGTGAGTTACTCTAGAAAATTAAAAATGAGGTAACAGATCAATAAACTATTCAGAAGTAACCACTTCCTGTCTGCTCCACACTATCACAGGTAGCGTGCCAGCTCCATTACACTCTACAACAGAGTTTCTTTGAAATTCCCTTCCTGGCAAGATGAGGACTTCTTCTGAAGTGCCTTTGAAAGCTCACAGGCATGGTATAGTGTAGGAACCTCACTTTAGATGATGCCAATCATCCTGTTCCAAGAACCTGAGGGACTTAGGAGGGTCTGGTCTTGAATTTGGCCTCACTTTTGTTTCCTCTCAAAGGCTACTGTACTGTACTGTACATGGAGTGTTAAATTGGTTTACATCAGGTTTCCCTTTCACCCATTGTTGTGGGTTTCAGTAAAACTATCCAGTAGAAACTAAGCAGAGAAAACCCAACCTTCATCTGAAAACTTCTTATTTTTATAATTCAAAGCAACTGCACCAGACGCCCTGTTCTGCAATGGGTGTTTGAGACCTACAGACATGATTTTACACTGCTGGGAAGATGGTGCATAGGGAGGTAAGGCTACAGTCACTTTAGGTGTTTATCTCTCTCTGTTTCCCACTGACAAAAGTCCAAAGGCTTCCCTACTCCAAGGGGACTGAATCCCTCAGTGACAAGACACTGCAGTAATGTCAGTAGTGCAAACCTTTAGGATAGCCTGTTCTTCCCCACCGTGTGCACAAGGGCAGCTCGAGAGACTTTGAGAACACCAGTAAAATGAGTGGGTGCTCTCATAATCTATGGGGGTGAAAAGGACTGAACTAGAGCAGCCACACCATGTTTTCAATTGAGAAAAATGCCCACAAGCTAAAGAGGGCTGACCCCAGGAAGCAGTGGGATAGTAAAAAATAAAAAACTAAGTGTTTAGTGTTGATGAAGAGTTAGCATGTTTTTCTTCAGTTAAAGGTCAAAAGAGTGGCCAAATTAAACAGGTTTTCTGCATTTAGGCAGAGATCTGTGTCACCAAGTTTTAGTCATTTAAAACTTAGATGTCTCATCTAAGGTTTTCATCAGCCAGAGGGCAATTCATTCCTTCCTAAAATATGGGTCTAAGCTGGGTGGGATGAATCACTCATCCATCCCTACTGACTGGTCAGGAAGCTGAGACAGTGATGTTAACTTAGCTCCAAAAAAAGTGAGTATGGGTTGTTTCCAATTACATTGCTGAGCTGAGCACTCCTACTCATGAGCAATTGCTCTAACCCTTGCACTGCTCTTCCAGATGTGTCTCCAAAGGCAGATAAGTCAGTTGTCTTCATCACACGCACAGTGTAGGTGCATAAAATCCAGAGTGAGATTCAGGCTTTGTGTCCCAGTTTCACAGAAGCAATTAAATGCAGAATGGGAGAGGGACAGGGTCAGTATAAACAGTCATGTCCCCTCTGAGCCAGCACAACCCATTGCCTGGAGCAGGCAGGCATTCCCATACCTGTCCCTTGAATGCTGCTTATCAAAGGCCACGGTAAGGTTGTGGTTTAACCCCAGCTGGCACCTAAGCCCCACACGACTCACACTTGACCAGTGAAATGAGGGAGAAAATCAGAAGAGTAAAAGTGAGGAACTTTGTGGATTGAAAGAAAGACAGTCTAATAGGTAAAGCAAAAGCTGCCTATGCAAGAAAAGCAAAACAAGGAATTCATTCACCTCTTCCTGTGGGCAGGCAGGTGTTCAGCCATCTCCAGGAAAACAGCACTCCATCATGCATAGTGGCAACATGGGAAGACAGGCAACATCACTTCAAAGGTGTGTCCCCCTTTTGTCCTCTTCCTCCAGATTTTATAGACTGAGCATGATGTCATACGGTATGGAATATCCCTTTGGTCAGTTGTGGTCAGCTGTCCCAGCTGTGCCCCCTCCCAACTTCTTACATATCTCTAGCCCATGCTCAGGTGCAGCAGTCCAAGAAGCAGAAAAGGAGCTGATGCTGGGCAAGCACTGCTCAGCAATAACAGATTTCCATTACCCAAAGTTTTCAGCACAAATCCCATAGACTTATTCCTGTAGAGCTACTATGGAGAAAATTAATTCCGTCTCAGTCAAAACCAGCACAGGTAATTTCAAACTAAAATCTTATAGATACTTATTCACATCCACTAGTCAGTCATTGCTTTGATGTCCCTAATATGTTAGGAACACTGAGGTCATGTGTGTTGGGGGTTGGATGAGATGACCTTTAAAAGTCCTTCCAACCCAAACCATTCTATGATTCTGTGCTTTGAAGTCCCTCTATACGATGTTGTCACATACCTGCAAGGAGATGTTATTCTGTTATATGATCAGTTCAAACCTCAAACAAATATAAGTATGCATCTAAAACATGGAAATAAAAGGCAAAAATACAGAATCATGTTATCATCATGCTTTTTTTTCATTGTATATTTGCTTATGACTTGACCAGCCCATGGTATAGCACTTAAAAAGTGAGGGGAACAGCATCAATGGTCGCAACAGATACTGGAGGAGGTGCGGAGTTTGCAGCCAGCCTCACCCAACAGATGGGTGAGCCAGGTGAGCCACACCAGCTGAGCAGTCAGCGGGAAGAGTTGGAAACATACACAGTGACAGCAGCATGACCACAGTAAGTTCTGGGGTAAAATGCTTGAAGAAGCTAAGCAGAGTATTTTAAATTCCTGGTGCAAAACAACCATGTCAGCTGAGACTTACTGCTTAGTGAGTGCACCTACGTCACAGACGGCAAGGACACATATTTCAAAGAAGTCAACAGCTTCTTGGAAAGTTCATCAGCACTGCTCCGATTTGGGGCAGATGTCAGTATCAGGGCATGGGAGACTGTGAGCCCAAACCTGATCAGATGCCCTCACCTATAGATTATGTTACAATTAAACATATCAAAACAAGCCAGACACTTCCTGAAATTCAGAGGGGTTCATTAAAGCTGATGTTCAATTTCAACCTACACTGCCATCAGGCTCAGTCCTGCTGCACTGGCTGCTTGTGCTGGGTTGAGTTTGGGTAAGAACCACACAGCTGAGCCTTTCAAAGAAGTCTAAACCTCCGTCTATGCAGCCCTGTAAAAAAGACTATAAAAGAAGCCTTTTGATTTATCATTGTCCAGAACCTGATCTCACAAGAATAAAACAGCATCAGAAAATAGTATCAATATGATGCACCTTTTTCACTGTAAATCCTTTGTGTCAGCTTCCCAGATGATGTGAATCAGTTTAGCTCTGGGAAATCAATGAAATCACTCTGCCTGATGCCACTGAAGAAGTCAGCCAACCAAAATCTGACCAAAACACTTTCAGAACCTCCTTGTCTGAAAGGAGGAGAGGGAAAATGCACAGGAGCTGCAGAGGTAATATGTAACAGCATTTCTCTGAAGCTTGGGGCTGGTGCTCTAGAGGCCCACCTGAACACAGAGATCAGACTTCAATGACATCCAGCTAGAAGGCAAAGGTATATTCTCATTACACAAGGATAAAGGAGGAATGACTGCAAAAACCATACTTACAGTCATTTGAGAGTGATATGTATATGAAAAGTTTCAGGCCTTCTGAGATTTTTTTCCATTTATGAGTTATACAAAACACATTCATGCAGCCTTAGCTGTCTCATGGGTTGTGGTATCTTCAAAACCTCATGAAACATGTGTTCAGCCTTCAAGTGTTTTTTGGAGTCAGAGCTCAAACTCGGCAGTATGATCCACACTGAGTGTTACTATATGGAGACAGTGCTTACTTCCCCACATGGAATTAATTTCAATAGATGCTATCAATTCTATAAGAATTGAAAACCTCATCTTCTCTCCAGCCTTGGGATGGTCTAGGCCAAGAGGTTGGATGTCCACAAAAGCAATAAACCACAAACACGGGATACCCTTCCCTTGAAAACACATTTGAAAAGCTTCCTCGTCCATATGCTGTATCCGAAAACCTTGTCTGGACCAAACACGGGGATAGCACTGAACCCCACAGCCAGAGCCCATCCCTGTGTTGCTCCCAAAACTGTCCATATCACCTCCTCCTTCCCATCCTGAAAATGATGGTGACCCCAGAGCTGGGGTGCTGTCATGGAGCTGACCAAGCTAAGCACCCCACCCAAAGGCACACCTGGGAGGTGCTCCCAGCTGTAGTGGCAGCCACAGAATCAGCACAGCTGAGCTCTCATCTTCAGCACTTTGCTGAATCATAACTTTATAGTCTTGCAAGATCACAAGAAAAAGTGCAGATGGGAAAGAAGAGAAAAATATGAACAAGAACACTAAAAGTAATATGACTTTCCAAATATTTTTCTTCTATTAATTTTAAGGGCGAAATCATTTGGTGGTAAATGGGGAATAAACTGAAACCATCTGCACCCTGCTAGGCTGCTGTCAGAAAGCCAAGCAAGTTCTTTGGGTATCTAGCCCTGATGTTTAAATCCACTGAAGCTATTCCAGCAGTGTCAAGCACACTGAGGAGAGCCCTTTTCAAGAGCTGAAGAGGCCGATTCTAATGTTATGGTATTGCTAAGGTTAGAAAGGTGCATTAGAGACCCCACTAAAATGATATAGTTTTGCAAGAAATTAATTGTGTTTATAGATTACTCATATGGCACCCATCTATTTCAGAATAAAAGGAAACCAGGAGGGCAGAGAAGAGAGCTCATGTATTGATAGGATAAGATGCCTAGCACAGTATGTAATTTGAACACCAGAGGTCCAGACTTGAGCAGAAAGGGAGGGAAGCAGCCCATAAACATAATTTGAGAAGAATGTCTTAATCCTAGAGGTAGTTAACAGATAACCTGATGGCTGACTTTGGCGGTTTGATCTAAGCAGCAAACACCAGCAGTCCTGGAGGAGGGAAAAGCTTTTTTTAAAAAAGAATAAACTTAAGAGTATGTCCCATCAGCTAGATTTTTGAGATAAGATTAATGAGAAATAGGTTGATTTGTACTTCCTGAGTTTAAAAGTGCAGATCTCCATGACTCATAATGTCCTGCTTTGGCTGCTAATGTTTGTGTGTTAAAAAAACACTACTTCTCTTTGGGAGAGAAACTGTTGCACATTGGAATAGTGCAACAGTATTTTTCCAGGGAAAATTTAAAATGCATTTTATTCATTTTATAGGATCAGAGTTATACGGGGAGGAGGCAGAAGGATCAGCATTTTAGCTGCAAGGTAGTGAAAACAATTCATCTAGAGATTTTATAATTTTACTGGGACAATCAGCAATTCAACTGATATAAATATATATTTACATATAGTACTTATGATTATACTATATATTTAATAAAAATGGATTTATTATCTATGAGTTTAAATTTTTTATCCTACTAATCAATCTTTGCAGAGGATAAAAAAGATTGATTTATTTTAATTCATTTTAGATCTCCCGACACTTCTTTTCTCCTTGCTCATACTATGCAGCAAAGGACACATAGAAGTGTTGAGCAGCCCTCCCTTTACCCTTCAGTATTCCTCATAGCCTGGTCCCTACACCCTTTCCTCATAGAGGATATAGCCCAAAGGCAAAGGCAAAGTGGGACTCCTCCTGCTGAGTTTCACAAGCCCAAACCTCACCTGCAATTCTCAGGATAAAGCTTGAGTACATACTGAGATTTGCACTAAACTCCAGGCATTTTTTATTATACCCTGCATGAATTTCAAAGTCTTGCCAATTATTGTTGCCCTTCTCCTTCAGCCCAAAGTGGCAGAATGGAAACATCAGAGTGATGCTGACCACCGTGTTTGGTGCTGTCACGTCTGTTTGTCCAGACCCACAGATCCATATGCAATGCTGGGCTTCACTGTGTGTCTGCAAACAGGTTACCCTGCATGCACCCAGCAAGTGATGTCAGATCGAGGAGATGGAGAAGAAAGGAAGCTTGTGAGACAGAGGAGGAAGAAGGCAAATAACACCTGAAATT
This sequence comes from Pomatostomus ruficeps, assembly GCA_013400735.1. NCBI lineage: Eukaryota > Metazoa > Chordata > Aves > Passeriformes > Timaliidae > Pomatostomus > Pomatostomus ruficeps. The sequence goes on along the minus strand of VYZT01001408.1, from coordinate 128,369 downwards.
TTAGGTATTAAAGGGGAAAAATAAAAAGCAGGAAAGGTCTGTGAAGGATGATGGGGCCGCAGTTGCACAGCCTCTTCAGCTAGGTATAAATCTGTGCTGCTGCTAGGGCCAGCCTCTCCTCTCCCCTCTCCCCTGTTGTTTCCACCCATTCAGTCTAAATTAATTGGAAATGGCTTAACGAACAGAAGTTGAGATGTCATCCTGTGAAAAAATTCAGGAGGAGTCATAGAAAACCTTGTGTGGTCAGGCAGGAGCCTGTGTGGTCAAGCAGGAATCAAGGGCACCAGCAACAGGAGGAGGGAGCCAGGAGGACAGCACAAGGTCTGTGCCAAGTTTGAGCTCCTGGAAGCAGTCAGGGCTGTCTGGGTAACTCCTGTGTGGCTCAACATGACATTCTGAACCCTGCACATGCCCACCTTTCTATGGCTTACTACGCATTCTGAAGAAGCCTGTCTTAGTTGGCACCTACCTTAATGAAACAATCAAAGCTTGTGTTTGAATGCGGTGGCTCCTGGGTGAAGGCACTTGCCTGGATTTTCCCAGTGATGATCTTGGGCTCTGCAATTACTGCCAAAGACTATCCCTTTGGATACTCAGGTAGCTTCCACTGGACAACCGCCTTGGGCACACAAAACTGTACATATACCCCAAGTGATCAGAGCAGGCACCCTGAAAAATTTCGCAGCCACATTTTCAGACCCTGAACCTGGTGTCATGCAAACCTGCTGAGTGTCGTGGAGAAAGATGCTTTTTCCAGCACCTGTGAATAAGACTACAGCCCTCAGCAGGAGATACAAATATTTCTATTAATTTCCAGACAAAGATTACTGAACTGCAGGGAACTCCAAAAACACAGCTCTTCTCTATTTCATCCTGTAAAGCCATTACATGGGAAAAAGACTCCTTTCTATTTCATCCTGTGGAGTAGTTGCACAGGAAACAGAAATATTTATTTTAAGGGTTGTTTCCTTTCTTTCTTCAGCCCCCCTTTGATGGTGCATTTCCCAGTATAGGTGCTTGTTTCTGGGCCACGAGCACCTGTCTAGCACCTATATACCCTAACCTACATTAGGTATTGCAATCACATGAAAATTTCCTATCAGTTTCTCCAGTCAGTGTGAGCAGCCAAAGCTGCAAGTGGGCAAGTGGGGAAGGCTGAGAGTCAGCTTGCATAGCACCTGGTGAGAGCCTGCCTGGACATGCTATGCCTCAGCTTTGAGAGACCTGGGTCAAACCTTTATTCAAAGGCTTTAGTATAGGATAAAACTGACAAAAAAGCCCACTCTCCTTGCCTGAGTTCTCCTGCCACCTGCCACAGTAGCCAGTCTCTCTTTCTCCTGCATCTACAAACAGAATTATTGCTCATAACGTTTAAATGTTATAATACAAACAGCAACAGCACTTCAGATCTGTGCTGTAATGCACCGTGTTTTCATTATTTGCCGCAATGCCTCCGGTGGGGGCACTGGGCGTCCACTCGTGGNAAAACAGATACCTGGGGGGTGGGGGGGGAGGGGGCAGCAGTGCTTGGCCATGAAGAAAACCGAAACTTGGCCAACAGCACATCACAACAATGATTATTTTAATTCTATTTGCTTCTAACAGAAAAAAAGAGAAATTTTAAGAAAAAGGATTGAAACAGCATGGAAGAGAGAAAAAAGATATAGATACAGTGAACTTTTCTTAATTAATTTTATTAGTAAATTACAGTAACAGCAATTTAAGTGCTAATTATTGAGAAATAACCTTTTTACTCTTAATTTTGTACCCCTGAGCACCGCACAAATAGCACTGAAGAAAACCATTAATTCCACATCAATCTGTAATTTGTGGAGTCATCCAATAAGAGTGTATTAATCTTGGATTACAGCTAATTGCTAACTCTCAGCCTCCTGTTCCGTGGTTGGTTTCTACCCTGGAGTTACGGCAGCTGGGGACATGTTTGAAGCCACAGGGTTCGTGCTTTTCTGAACTGGGTTAGTGTTTACAAAGGCTTGCGTAGACTTGTTGCAGCATTCCTGAAAGCTTTGTAAGGACTGAAGCACATGAAATCATGTTCATACTTCAAAAGGCCACAGTTTACAAAGTGTGGTACAAAAGCAACCAGAATCAGAATAGACTTCTCTATACTGAAGACCATCTTTCTAAACCTTCGGGGAAGTGCACCTTTTTGTTCTAGTACTCAGCAACTAGACTTCCCAAGTGCTTCTAAAACAGTTTTGCTACAGATCCACCATATTTATTGAATAAAGGTATAAGCCAGAAGAGCTTTTTTGTGAAGGTTTATGAGCATTTTTTCTGAGAAGCACAAGTCACAAAACAAAGACCAAAGCCACACACTGAAAAGAAAAAGAAGTTAGTGGAGAAAAAAGAACAGCATGTTTTAGGTAGGAAAATATTTTGAGGGCATTTTAGAAAAATGTTTTAATAAAAAATTAATTTGTTTATCCCAATAGACAGTGTGTATAAATATTAATATCACAGTTTCATTATAAATGCTGGTCTCATAGTACTTTAGCAGTCACATCACAGAGCAGTTTGAAAGGAATTGCAGGACTTCATGTTAATGGTGAGACTCATCTACCAAATGCTTTTAGAATAAGGAATAAGTCTCTGAGTTTTGCCTGTAAGTTCACTGGACCCAGGATTTCATCCTTCCCTGCAGAGAACAGGGTGCATATTACACCAATTGGTTCTGAGCACTGACCAAACACAGGGTGAATGGGGGAGCCTTTTTTCATGGATGGGAGCAAGAGACATTGGGGAGTGCTATAAGAAAAGGTGTTGGGATGCAGTTTTTTCCTAGGCTCCTTCCTGCTTCTATGCTAACAAACCCAGGAGGGGATCATCTGCTGATCATCCCCAAAACACAGCCCCTCCACCCTTCTGTGTTTTGTTGCAACCATGCAGGTGATGGGAGCAGACATATGTTAGTGGGGTCACCTGATTCTTCATGCACAGGGAGGGACCAACTGGTGGGGAATCCACACTGCTGGACCAAAGTATGAGGGCAGCAAGAATGCTCACAACAGCAGCAACGTCCAAAGGGGGCAGTGGTAGAAGCACAGAGCAGGATCGATGTTTTCTGACTTGTATTTCCCATAAAACACTAGTTCAGGAAACACATACAGTATCTCAGATGTGGTGGGTGAGGAGAAGGCTGTTGGGTGCCTCCCCCAGATGATTTAGGAGCCTGCACTGAAGGTGAAAGCACTGATCTTTGTGATTTCCAGTCACTGATAGTTTCTCATACCACTCGCATACCCTGTCATGAGTCCTCTGCTGAGGACAAGTGGTGAGCTCAGTGACACTTCATCTTTCAGGGCAGGAGAAAAGTATTCCCTTTTCCCCTCACTCTGTACGGCACATCTGTCTCTACCTTGGACCTGCTCCGGTGTGTCCCTGTGGATCTGCAGCAATGGATCGTGCTGGGGGGACTTGAATCCGCATCAGCAAGGACATTAGCAAGGTTGCAGTGTTCAGGATCTGTCACTTCAGCACAGCTTAAGTGACAAGTGCAGGTCTAAATAGATATGTCAAATACGACTGTGGTACCAAAGTTATGGCAATCACCTGTATAGGGTAGGTTTGGATTCAGGTCTCTAGATGATTTCTGGTTTTTCTCTCATGACTCAGTACTTGGCATCTGCTCTGGACACTTTGCAAATCCTAATCTCGATATAACTAAGCACTCACACACCTTCCTGACATCTTCTGGGAGGGAGCAGGGATAGACTGAAATAGTGGTGATCTGACTCTCTCATGCCTTTGGAATGGCACCACTAAAACGATTCATAAAGGCATTTCTCTTCACATACAACTGTTTGATTGCTGAGTGTATCTGGACTGAATACATATTGAAACAGCTGAACACACACCAAATATGGCCAAGAAATGCTTGATCATAAATACATCAGTTGTGGAATAGTTTCATAACTGTCTGTGATCTTAAAGATTTGGGGAGAGGAAGGTTATACATGGGATAGTTACTCAGTTGCAAAGGAATTTCATTTCAACTAGTAATTGGAAAAATAAATCATATTTCTGGTACTATAAAATTAAAATTTTAGAACAAAAATGGAGATGAGTATATTATGGGATGGGAAGAGGATGAGAACACTGAGTCACATCAGAGATGGTTTTAAAACATTTCCAGCTGAAGCAGTCACATACCATCGTCTTAACTTGGCAATATGTGCAGAAAATGGCTCCCACCAAGGACTAAAGGCTGGTCACAGTCTGCCACCAAGCATGCTTGAAAGGATGTCAAGGTCTGGATACTCACAGATAGTAACAGTTTATCCCAGCAGGGCTCAGGGGTGCACTCGAACGTGCGCCGTATATCCTGGTCTCCATAAACCACTAAACTTGTGTGCCAGCCCTTTGGACCAGCCAGCCCAAGGGTAGATGTTCATTGCCATGAGCCTTCAGCATGATTATCATGTTGCCCCTTAGCCCTAGCCCACAGAGTCTTTGTGGTGCTTGCCTATGAGCTGAGCCAGTGGGACTGCCCTGTGCAGCCAATGCCTTTACTGGAGATCACTCTTTTTTAACATATTGTAACACTTGTAAAGCACTTTGCAACAATAAATCTTTTCATTATTTGTGACATTTCCCCCACCTGCTCTCTCAGTGTGATAATACACTTTTAAAATAACTATTATCAGTTTATACCTTCATTAAAACTCTATATATGCTCTTCTATGTCCCCAAGGCATTTGCTGAAGTCATAATTGCTACCAGTGTGTGACGTAAGAATTTAAACTCATAAAATCCGTTCAAAGACACTTTGCAGCATATGCCCTTTATTTGGGTTTCCATTAAAGGTAATATGTTGCCATACTTTGAAACCATGAAAGAGTAAATAATTTCAAGGGATTGCTTGATAGGAGGTTTGTGTTTTAAATGGACTTGAGCTATGTAGGAAATTGCTGGCAAAAATGTACCTAATTGACCAATTGCTGTGCCTGTCTTCTTGACTCCTGTTTCAGCTCTGCAGGTACATTGCCCCCCTGCAGGGTGGTTTGACTGGGGCAAGAAGGAGGCTCTTGGAGATCACAGATGTCAACACAGTCATGAGCAGAAGGCTGCCTACACCCAAGGGTTTTCCACCAGACCCAGACAGGGAAACAACAAGCCATGGGGAATGCTTGACTCACTGTGCTAAGCACTAAAAAGACATAGGGAATACTGTTTCATTATTCAGGCAGTTTTAGTTTTATTCACCATTATATCATTACCAGAGATAAGCAGAAAACAGGTAGACCCACAGGTAAGCACCAAATGATGCCCCTGGTCAAAAGCAGAGCATATATTTACTATGACTGATGTATTTGCCATTCTTAGTCTGAGTATTTCTGAATATTATAAACCAGCAGTTTTATCTCATCTTTCTTCTTCCTACCAAAGAATGTCCCAACACTGCAGACATTGAACTGAGTAACTGAATGCATATAGATAATTCCACTGAATTCAATAAAATATGCACTTCTGGACACTAATGTATATTAAAAAAGCCTGCAAATGGTGGCTTACACTAACTGACTTATCTTTCAGCAAGATTTAATAAATAGCATTGCTAATACTGTCACATAAAATCACAAAATTTTTTCCCCCTTCCCTATTTTGGAATGAAAGTATGCATAGTAGAAACCAAACAGAAATATGGTACATCACTGCCCTTCTTTTGCCAAATTGCAGAAATGTTCTTTGTAAGTCAACATTTTCCTCATTTGCCTTTGTTGCAAAGTGTAACAGATGAATTTTGTGGCACTAAATCACAAGAGAAAACAAACAGCATTGAATTAGAAACCCAACACTTACTGCTGGCACCAAACCCAGAATTTCAGCAGACAATTAGTACATTTGGTGTTTGCAGCTCCAGATACATTCTCATTAGAAACTGGTTCCAAATCAGCATGCTGCTCCAACAAAGGCAAGTTAGATACAAAGAGGACACAATTCTAGTCCTGTTGTAATTGCTGGCAAACTCCCACAGACTTCAATAATCAACTAGATTGGGTCCACAATGCAGACGTTAGATATACCATGAAAGAATGACTGTCTGGAATTTATTATGCAGCAGATATGCCACCAAACTGGAAATTTCACATAGGAAGAAAAAAAAAAATCATGTTGTGTATTTAGCTCAGATAGGTTGGAAATGATGTAATAGAAGCACTATGATTTATAACAAATTTATGAGCTATGCAGGCAAGCTGTTCTCTGGGGATATATGTGGTAAATGAAGAATACCAGTGGCAAATAGAATTCGCATCAAAGCAATCCTGCAAACCTCAAACACATATTACTCTATTCGTGACCTTTGTTAGTACACAGAAGTAGAATAGAGCTTAACATAATGTTAATGTTTACATGAAATGAAACATTTCTGTTTCAACAATTGCTGAAAATGAGATTAAAACTTTATGTAAGCTACAACATATATTTTTGACGTTATGCACCACTGTTTGAAAGCAAGTTGTTTTTAAAGGAAGATGTAAGTTTATTGAATTGATGCACTTCAACGCAAGGGGTTGCTTGTCTGATAGAATATCTGTGGTGCACCTCAGAGGGTACGAAGTGAAGTATGTGTAATGTGATTGCAGGCTCAGGCAGGTCTTCACCTCTTTTTTGTGGATGTTAGCCCACATAGCAGAGAGTACCATGTCATTCCCAGCTAATGGCAACCGCCTCCAGAGACATGGACTTCTGCATGCTGCCCCTGAAATTAAATTACTTCATGCTCCAAAAAGGGGAACAGCAGCAGTTTCAGGGTGGGTTCCAGAGAATTTTTTCCTGATATTTTGCAGGTTTTGTATTACCAGACCTGGTCTATGAAGAAATACTGCGTAGCAGAAATACAGGCAGTCTCAGGGGTAACTCCCTGCATGGCACTGGCACACTAGGCAGTAAGGATTTTGTACTGGTACTTGGCAATGAAGAGTGGGAAGGGAGAAAGAGAGCTAGAGGTGTAAGAAGGCTTGGCAGGGCCATGCAATAGGTCACTCTCTCCTTTGGCTTGCTCAGCTTTTCTATGAGATAACCAGCAAAAATATTTACCACCTTACCTCTTTTCAGCAGGGCTAATTTATTAAAGTTTTCTGGACCTTGCACCAACCCACAGTGTAGAGGAGACCATAGCAGCTGCCAGGCTGGAGCGGTTCTGACTGTGCTCCACCAATGGATGTTCTGACCTCGTGCTGAGCAATCGAGGCCTTTCTTTTGTGGATGATGGATACTGCCCATCTTGCTTGCGTGTGCTGAGCTTGCCTCAGAAAATTCTAGGAATTCTGCTTGCTTTTCCCCTCCCTGATTAAGTTTTCTAGATTAAGAGGTATGTCTTGCAAGTGATGCACTAGTTGTCCAAATATCACTGGATCCAGGATATGCTCTTTTCTTGGGTATGATCAGGAGTTTGAAGTAGAAAATTGGATGCCTTTGAGAATACTAAAACACTGCAAACCCTGTAGATGATAAACTATGTCAAAAGGAACATGGCTGTAATAAATGTCTCCTTGTAATAAATGTACCCTATTGCCAGCATGTTAGGGCAGGTCATCCTTTCCCTCAGCACCAGTGAGGCCACACCTGAAGCACTGTGTCAAGATCTGGGTTCCCAGTAAAAGACAGACATGGACATACTGGAGAGAGTTCAACAAAGGTCCACAGAGATGATAAAGGGACAGGAACATCTCTTCTGTGTGGAAAGACTGTGAGCTGGGAGTGTTCACCCTAGGGAACAGAAGGCTCAGAAGGGGGTATTATCAGTGTGTATAAACACCTGAAGAGAGGGTGATAAGGAAAACAGAGCTAAGCTCTTTTCAGTGGTGTCCAGTTATGGGACCAAATTGAAACACAGAAGGTTCCTCTCAAAAATTAGGAAACACTTTTTCACTTTGAAGGTGACTGAACACTGGCACAGGTTGTTCAGAGAGATTATGACGTCTCCCATCCTTGAAGATATTCAAAAGGCACATGAACACAGTTCTAATCCACTCCTCTAGGTGGCCCTGCTTGGGCAGGGGGTGGGTGGATAAAATGTCATTCAGAATCCTTTCCAAGCCCAACCATTCTGTGATTTCGTGATAGCCCTGATAGTGTACCTCATTCAGTGATCCTGCCAACATCTTGAGATTCCCAGTCTCTTCAAAAGCCTTTGGGGATGCACTGAACTTCTAAAACGCTGAGTCCTTTACATACTTACAGAACTTAATGTCTGTTTATCTTTGTATTTATGCATTGTATCTCTTAGAGCATAAGAAAAGCACATTGTTTTTACTTTTAGTTTTCACGTTGAGAAGAGTGAATTAGAGTTGTGTCAGGTCATCCCAGACTCTTGCCTTTTGACAGAAGTGAATGTATTTAAAAATATGGTTAGGTACAATATAGCATAGAATCATAGAACAGTTTGAGTTGGAAGGCACTTTAAAGATTACTGAATTCCAACACACTGCCATAGGCAGGGATTACTTTCACTAAACCAGTTTGCTCAGAGTCCCATCCAACCTGACCTAGGACGCTTCCAGGGATGAGATGGGACATTGGTGTCCATCGACTTCAGTAGAACTCAACTGCTTCTCAGCAGCTGGGACACAGTGAAGGATGTATGCTAGCTTACTACAGTTGTTCTCCATGGAATAAAACTGTGATCTGCTATGCCTTTCACGTGGAAGTGGCAATAGATGGTCAGAAAATGAGATGTTCTGACAAAAAAAAGTAAGCAAGAATCAATGCATGTATTCCTTATTCTAAACTTCAAGTGTTCTCCTGAAAACCATAAAAATGGAACATTGAAAACTACCTCATCCCCTACATCTCTGTGTTTTTCTAAAACTTGAAACACATTCTTTGAGAGACTCACATTTTTTAGCAGAACCTCCTTGATCACCTTTCACAGGAGACCAACAATGATTCATTTTGACCACACAAGTCAAATGAAACCAACTGTAGGAAGTTTTATTCCTCTCCAAGTCCTATAGATCTGCTTCAGGCTGCAAATTCCTCCTCAGAGGAGGAGCTGGGTAGCAATGAGAGTCATACAGTCAGCCTGTGTATCTAGGAGCTGTGTGCACCATCCTAGGGCAAAGGAATTGAAGGAAATTCCTAGACCAAGGCATTCAACCTTGGTCCCTTAGTCCAAAGAGTAACTGTCCAAGTGTGTTATTCCACTAAGATCACTCCTGCCATTCTTTTAATATTCAGTCACCCAGCAGGAGACTGAATAGTTTTTATATACCATGAAAACAATGGTATATTTATCTCTGATTTAATCAACAAAGACAAAGAAGGATGCTACAAGGGCAAGCTATTCAAACACAAGTGTAATGCTGGATGTCAAACAATAGCATATTGTAAGTAATACCAAAAAGGGTTTACTCCTATAGCAACATTTAGGGGAAACATATGATAACAATAAAAATTATTTCCACAACCTTTTCACTACTTGTTCCATGTGGGAATGATAAGTGATACTTCTGCTCTACATTTTAAAAGAAATATTCCTTGCAAATTATACATTACAAGCTTTGTTCACTGAGCCTCTATTATGCATGTATTCTCAGTTATTACTTTTCTGAAACATCAATTGTATTATGAACATCAGTGTGTAAACTCCACTCAGGCTCATTTAAAGCCATTTCAAGGGGCTGCTTCTAGCCTGAGATCTACCAGAACCAAGGGAACAGCTCATTTTGAGCCATCTTCTCCTAGTTGCCATTTGAGCACAAATATTTCAATTTGCTCTTTTCTAAATCAACACCGGATGGATCATTAAATAACATACATTCATTGAACAGATCATGGTCATGATCTGCATTGAGGCACTGCCAAGAACATATATATGTGTAGTATTGCTCAGTTCTGTGCTCTGGCTTAGATTTTTAAGCCTGCGTCAATTCACAGCAATAGTTTTGCAGCCAGAAGAAAGTGGATGAGCAAAGGATTTTGTTTTATTAAAGGATTCTTCCAGCAGCAAGACACATGCCTCTACCAGTAGGTTAAATAAGCATAAATATTACAGCATCTTGCATTTTCATGCTTTTCATCAGTAGACCACAAAAGCTTTTACAAACTTGGATTACGTCAGTCATTGCTACAGCCTTTAAAAGAGGTAAATGTGTATGATGGCTCTTGTACAGATGGCTAAACTGATGCAAAGAGTGCTCAAGGGCATGAATATATGAGCTACAATCACACCTTTGATGGCAGCATGGACATAAAGACCAGCCCACACAGTCAAGCTGTGGCAAAGCTTGACACAAAATCAACACCAACTCCTTTGTTCTAATCTGGCCTCCTTGGGCTGGGTTTCATTATGCTGCTTTCCTCATAACCCTTCCTCTTAAATACTGGACTAGATCAGGCAATGAGATTTTAATGAAATATAAAGTCTTCTTCTCAACTCCCTAAATCATTGTCAAAAGATGGATGGTTCAGTGATGGTATCCTGTATTACTGAGCCTGCCCTCACATTTCAGTTAACAAAGCTGCTGTTTCTTTCTGCTTATCCCTGTATTTCATGTTGCCAAAAATAGATTTTAAATATCAGATTTTGCTTACACAAAAAGCAGCAATTTTAACAGAGTAGAAAAGCACAGAGTGAAGAGGTATTTTCCTCCTCTACTTTTCTCTTCACTGCTCTCAGAGCTACACCCAAGTTTGTTTGGAGCTTGGAAGGGAGACTGGGCTTCATTGTTGTAACATTGCTTTCTATGTTCCCTTTTATTATTTAAGATTTTGAGCTTTAAATCAAAGCCACACATTTTCAAGTGGCCAGACCTAAGCACCCCTCAACCTTTCCCAGCTTGAGGTATTCTGGCAAAAGGATCTTCTTCACACTATTTTTTTTTATGGTTTACATTTAAATTCAGAGTTGATAAGGTGTCAATTTTTTTCTACTGTAAATCAAAATACCCTTGTCTTTGGAATTAACTCCAAATTGTTGGTCTGGATGTGAACTTCGCACTGATTCCCTCCTCTATCCTGGCTGATATTTTCCTATTAATTTCTTTTTCCATTTCATCATTCATTGGCTGATGAACCTATAAATACACTTCATCTGCTTTTACTTTGCTTTTTGAGCATAAACCAATACTGAACATGTTGACTTGATTATGTCCAGAGGCAAAAGAGTTGCATGCTTCTTAAGTCACAGCAATAGCTTGAAACTTGACTTTCTGCTCCTTTGGTCCATCAAGATATTCAATGGGTCACCTCCTCCTACAGCCAGAGTAAACAGTGTCATGCAGAAGAAATGCCATCTTTGAAAACTGATTAACACCATCAGTGCTCACAGCCAAGTGGAGCAGAGGGCAGAAGAGCACAGGAAAGTGGTAAATAGTGACCTGGTGCTCCCTTCCCTGGTGCACTTCGCAGGCTGCAGGATTTTCCTTCCCTGCCCCTCCCAAACGACCTCTGCCTTCCCCAGTTTCTACTGCTGTATAGCAACCTATTCTTTCTGGGAGGTGCTGTCAGTTTTACCCATAGCCTGGCCATGCACTGACATCCCCAACCTAAATTAACACTTCCTTCCTCTAACCTTAGTTTCCAGTCACCTTTCTTGAATAGAATCACTTGGCTCAACTCACTCAGAGGTTTAGAACCCCTGCAAGGAACTCAAGAGAATTTTTCACATCTAACTTTTCTCTGGTGACAGAAGTTAGATATCGCAGTGATTTTTAAAAGGTACACCATGGTCAGCTTGAGCAGCAGTCATTGCCACAGCCCTGGCTACAGCTCTGGTGGCTCACCAGTGAGCTCCAGAATGGACAGTGCTCTGTGCAGGCAACCCATGGCCAAGGAGCTCAGGGGGTGGCAAAGCATCATGACATGGCACTAAGGTCCTCATCACTTGCAGGAGGAAGCTCCTACTTTGGCAGTGTTCCCAAAACTGCTCCAGACAAAAACCCATACCAGCCAGCACCGGCACCTCAAAATGAGATCTGCTGAGCTAAGAAAAAGCTGTGTACCCCGATCTGTTGAAGTTTCGCTCTGCAGGAGGGCAGCAATGAGCTGCAGGGGTCAGGCTGGAGAGGTACTTACGGTAGCTGTTTACTTGTTCCCTCCCCTGCCACAGCTGGGCAGATGAGGGAAGGAGAGGGGAAAAAAACTGAGGGAATTAACTCAGAGGTCTATGAGTTGAGATAAGAAACTGGGAGAAAACACTTTAAGGACAAACTAGGCTTAGCTTAAAGTTGCAAAAGTGAAATTTATTACTACTTGAGTTAGAAGGAGGATATGAGAAATAAACTAAACTTTTAAAAGACACTCTTCACTCTTCACCCCTCCTTCCCTCTTACTAACAGTGCAAGGGGGGGCAGGGTGTGGGGGTTCAGATCAGTCTATTTCCAAGATTTTCTTTCTTTGCTTAGGGAGAGGAGTTTTTTCTTCTGCTTTTGCCGTGGGGTCCCTCCCACGAAAGACAGTTCTCTGTGAACTTCTGTGGCATGGTTTTTCTTGTCCATGGAATGCAGTCCTCCAAGGACAAACTGCTCCAGCATGGGAGCAGGGGGCCCCTCTCTCTCCAACCGGGTCTCTGACCTGGACTGCAGTTTCCTTTGACATTCACCCGCTTCAGCGTGGTCACTTCCTTCACAAACTGTGGGACTTTCATCTCAGTCTTTGTCTCTCACTTGGCTGCACCTGCTACGGCTTCTCTTGGCATCTATAGTTCCTGTGGCTTCTATTGGCATCCATGGCTGCTGCGGCTTCCGACATCTCCCCGCTTCGATGTTGGCACCTCACCCACGGACTACGGGTGGCTCTGCATCCCTCAGGGACCCCATGGACTGCAGGGGGGACACCCCGCCTCACCATGGGCTCACCACGGCCTGCAGAGGAATCTCAGCTCCGGAGCCTGGGGCACCTCCTCTCCCTCCTTCTCCACTGACCTTGGTGCCTCCATGTTGTTTTCTCTCACATGTTCTCACATCCTTCTCTAACTAAAAGCAGCTGCGTGCACATTTTGTTTTGATTTTTCCTTAAATGTGTCATCACAGAGGTGTAACCAACCTTTCTAATTGGCCCAAACATGGCCAGTGGCATGTCCATCATCTTCAGAGCCATCAGAGATTGGCTCTGCTGGAAATGGTGAAGAACTCCAGAAAGTTCTCACAGAAGCCATCTTTGTGGCCCCCTCCCCTCTACTAAAACCACAACACCAGCACAGCTACAGTTGCCCTAGAATGACGCACAGAGATGAGCTGAATGTGGCAGGCTGTGGGAACATAACAAGTTTCTTGCAGTGTATTATCACAAGCTCTTCTTCTTACCTCGCTCCTGAAACCTTTTTAAAAGGAGAATAATTTGAAAGCAGCTGTCCTAAAAGAAGAAATGTAAAACTGTGGTATATTATTCTTAAGAAGAGATAAGATAAGAATCAGATTGTAAAAAGTGGTTCACTGCTGACGTTGATTCAAATTACCTTTTGCATTACATTTACATACATTAAAATTACATTTTGCATTATCTTCACTTTCCCAGATGGTTTAGCGGATTTAAATCCTTCAAAGAAGTTGTCTCTGTTAGCAAACATATTGCAACAACCTTGATCAAATGATACCTCTGTTTTAATGCAAGTACCACAGCAAAAATAACATTCCTCCTATATCAGCAATTACAGACAGAGAAATTGACCCAAACCCTGGAGAAAGCACAGACACTTTACCATTGGTGACAGGGTTTTGGATTAGGTGCTAATTTTGTATCAGGTTCCAGCCCTGTGCAATGTATCTATCAGAAAAGATGATGATAGTTCTTTTCCAAACGATGTTTCCCATGAAAAGCATCAATTCAGCCCCTGTGATATCAGCAGTGCCATATCCTGCTGGAATAACCGGATGCAAAACATCCTCTTGAAAGCACGTGAGTGCTCCTTCTCTGTTGTGAGTTTGGCAACGTGTGTTTAAGCTGCTGCTGAGAGCTTTCCTCCAATTTTCATCAAAGGGTAGACTGGGTCCTAGTTCAAGGAAAAAATCGAAATCAGGCTCTTTTTCAGACTAGAAAACTGTAGTTGGTTTTACTCTGTTTACACTTAATTATATGATCGGTTGTATTCTGGTCAGGAATGGCATTAAAATAATCTATCAGTAATAATGAGCAAAAAAATGAAAAGAGTGCAAAAAAATGAAATATGGGCCCAAACTTCTAGAATTACCAGATGAAATGATAAATAAATCCCTTGTCCTTCATTACAAGATTTTGCAGATTTCAACAGAAAAGGCATATGAAGCTGAGGCTCTGATAGGGCACTTGGCCCCTCTTCCCACTGGCTTTCACAGTGTTGGAAGTTGTTTCTTCCAGCTGCTTGTCAGTATCCATAGCATGGTGGCTTCCTTAAAACAAACTTTCAAAGGGAAGAGGTACTAGATTTGTGCTATTTATCTATATTTTATTGTGTATGAAGATTATATAGAAATCTCCATAGCTTGCATTTTTTCCTCCCATTCATGTGATCAATAAAACCTGTATTTAACCCAATCCCAGCCAAATGATAGGGGCATTAATGTCTTTCCTAGATAACAACAGACTAGATGCTTTGTGGTACCAAATTTCCACTCCTGGATTTTCACCCCAGCACCCTCTTCTGGCAGCACAGAACACGTGCTTTTACCATCACACTTGGGCATAGCTGCACCCCCATCCCTATCCACCACTTAAGCAGTTCCTCAGTGGGAGGTGCCAAGAGGGACCCTCAGCTGTTTCTAGGACATTTCTTTCATACAGTTGCTGTTTGTTACCCTCTTGCTCCTCTTCTTCCTCCTTCCTAGTCCCTTCTACCCCTGCCCTCTTTTTCCTGCCCTATTCCCCAAAGCACTCTTTCTTTTCCACTTAGCTGCTCCCTTCCTAAGTAGGGCCATGACAAGGAGAGACACCAGTGTGGCTTTTGGCACCATGCTTATATGAGCAGATGGTGCCTGCAGATACCATTACATCTCGCTAGTCTGGGCAAGGTGTCATTGCCAGTACAGTGCCTCAACCTGGTGGCACAGGGCTCTCTGCACCATGGGCTCTGAGATGTCACCAACAGGCAGGGCTCTGGCTGCCAAGACAACCCACCAGCAAGAGGGTGAAAGGTCGGCTGCTGGTAACTACCATGGCCATATCATAGCAGCAGGTTCCTGGACTTCCCAAAATGCGTGGTGTGAACAGGACTGCGCATGTGAAAGCAGCTCAGCTTTGATTCCAGCACTTAAACAGCAACATGATTACGGCCACATGGTCCAAGATGCAACAGAGCATTCCTCTGGAAGAGCTCAGCTTGTGACTTGAGAGCGTGTGTCTCACCCAACCCTATGTTTACCATTGTGTCCTCAGGGGAGACATTTTGGCTTTAATATATCTATAAAGCACTTGCATGTCATTATTGTGGCTTTACAACACTGCTGTTCCCCTGCCATGCAATCCCAGGTTGTGAAACAGCATTAAAATCCTGTGCAGACAGAAGGGTCGGGTGCATTCTCACGCTGACCAGAATACGGTTGGTCTTGGAGGGTGGGTGGATGCCAAGTCTGTGGAAAGATTAAAAACAAAATGTACCCAGTATTGATATGTTCCTACAATATACATAGTGCAGCAGTATGTCACCCATCCTGGCTGCTTCATGTTATTTATAACTGCCTACGTGGCTGATTCATGTCTCCTGAAAACTTATTGCCACAGCCTTGTTCTGAAAGGAATGCAGTGTCCCACTCCCCCAGCAGCTCCTGCCGGACCTCTCTTTGTCTCATTTATTAATTCATTCTTTGCCAAGAACAGCACAGTGATGTAATAATGAAATGTGCTTTGAAATCAACATGATATAAAGGACTTCTGCAAGGCTTCAGGACGGCAAAGCACTTAAACACACGCGTGATTTTAAGCATGTGAGCAGAAGTCCCGTTGGTTTCAACAACACTACACATGTGCTTAAGTGCTTTGCTGGATCAGGGCCCACATTTGACAGACAACTCAGGTTATGCCTTGAACAAAGAACCTCTTTGACACAAGATTTTTAGCAGAAAAACTTGGAGTTTTGTGCAACCCTTGGAAGAGTCAACACTGAGCCCACAGGAGCTGATAGAGGGACTCCCATCAGTTTTGGTGAGGTGGGGCATTTGCCCTGTGATCTGGAGCTGGGTACATGTTGGCTGTTGTGCGCTTCTGACTAGGTAAAAAAAAAAAAAAAAAAAAGACACCATTTGTTTTTGTCAAAAGATCAGAAATAAAAATAGCTGACTTTTATTGTTTACAGGTCATGTATGTGGTAGCAGTGAAGATTTTAGTCATGTTATTCTTGCAGAAAAGTCTAAAGAAATGATAATCTTGTCTACAAATATAGACCTGTCAAGGTTGAACAGTTATGTTCAATGTCATCGTAAGCAAAGCTGACATTTTATTTACTCATTTGTACCACCAGAATGTCAGCTCAGCAATGATTAAAGCTGTCAGTAGAATCAACAAATAGTGTAAAAACAGAGAGCTGCCAGTCCAAGTTTCTGTTTCACTGAACATGTTAGTTTGAGTGAAGCTTTGCCTGAATGTTTTGATGGTTTTGTAGCTTATTTTCACTAATTAATTTGCTTGTCTATTATCCTCTGGAGGCAAACAACATAACTGACAAATAAAATGGCTCTCAGTCAGTCAGTCAGTCACTCAGTCAGTCAGTCAGTCCTCCAGAGGAAATCCTGTGCAACTGCTTGTAAATTTCCAGCTGATCAGTAATTTTGACCAGAACAATTTTTTATGCTGTTCAGATTTCTGTCAAGGAGTGGAAATTCACCTGTCTAAAGAAGAGATTAATCCAGGTTTAATCTCAGGAAGATGACAAGCTTGAAAGAAATTACCTGCTGTGTTTACCTGTAGAGAGAGGTGTACACTGCAGAGGCTGTTGGAAGAGTTGCCTTGCCTGTTTACAAAGAGAAAGAAAAAAGAGGAAAAACAAGAAGAAAAGAACTACCCTGGCTTTTCAGATTTCTTCTGAAACCTCAAAGCTTAGCTCAGGTTTTTATTGGGATTTTTTGCGCACAAAATTTAGAGCTGGAAGCCCTTAAAGCCAGGTTCACATAAGTGGTTTGTTCTTGTTGCCAATGAGAGAGAAGATTTTTCCTTTGATTACATGGATACAGAATGTAATACTACTAAATACTACACTAAGACCTGTGAAAAGGCAGATGTAGAACTGTTGCCCAAAATCAGTTGCCAGTGTGGCGTTCCTACACAAAGAAACATCATTGCATTCTCTGTACTGTAACATAATAGCTATATGACTGGTTTTAATTCACTCCTATGACAGCTAGTGACTTTCCTGATGAAGGTCTCCATCAATAGAACTAACTCTACATGCACTTTCTAATAGAATAAAAGGAAGGCACTTGCTGCACTATGTTTATTGAGAAATGATTCAGGCAAGCATCAAAGCAATCAGTAAAGCAATCCCCCTTTCATGCAGGCAGGCTTGATCTTGCAGGAGAGTACCTGTGCCCAAGGCATGGCTTCATCGAACTGCTCCTGGAAGGAAAACTGCGGGGCTGCTGTGTGACACCATCAGCTTTCGGCATTTGCACTTCACTTCATGTGCCGACTTGTTGGCAGGACCTGCCCTTTTATCACAATGCTTACATTAGATCTGGTCAAAAATAGATCATGTGAGTATCTCACTGAACATCTGATGTTCACAGGCTGGTTTCCACCACGGAAGCCAATAAGATTTTTGTGGCCTCAAGCAGTCATACTGTAAGTACCTGATGGCATTCAGAGTCAAAATTTTATCTCATTCTTCTCAAAAAGTCCAGAGGCCAGGGAGAACTTAATTTCTTTTTAAAAGTCATCTTAATGCATCTTACTGTAGAAAATCACTTGCAGTCATTACTTGCCATATTTATAAAATCTCCTGGAAAAAATAAAAGCCATCTGCACGTCCTGAAATACCAGAAACCTCTCCTTTTACTTACAGAATTTTACATAAAATTACTGAAGAAGATTAAGTCTAAAAATTATCCCATATTTTCCAATTATGGAATATTATTTTAATTTTAATTTCTGTCCACAATCCTGCCTCACTTACATTCTTGGACCACAAAAGTTACAATAATATTTACAACATGTAAGCCATGTTTTTGTGTTTACAGCTAAATATGTAAAAAAACACCAAGGCAGGGTCACCAAGGCAGGGTCACCCAGGGTTTCCAAAGAAAATTTGAGTAAAGATTGAGTACAATTCTTTTGTTTAAGTTTCTCTTCTCCATGCAAAGTTTAAACTTTTTTCTCTGGGAAAAAATTTTTACTGATAACAAACATGACTTTTGCTGACCTGGTAAAATCTGGTAAGAGTCTGAGTGGTAACCATTGGTACCAGCTATCTACATGCTAATAAAATACCAGGGATGCGCAACCACCAGTACATTTTATTCTGATTTAGGGGACTCTTCTATTTGGTTACAGTAACATCTCTAATTTTAACAAAAGAATGTCTTCTGAAGTCCCCTTTCAAAGCATTCTGTTGCAATCTCCTGTTCTCTTCATTTTGTTTGCCTCATGATTTCATGTTGTTGCAGTGCTTATGGTGCAGTGTGGTCTGTAGTGACATTGTTCAGCAGAAATCAAGTCTTCAACAGACTCCTTGGAGCCTCGAAGCCTTCCCTCTTCAAGAGATCATGAACATGGCCCTGCATTCCTCTTGGAAAACAACAGGATCCTATTCATATTAAACAGCCATTTTCCAGCACAGCTTTTTATTTTGGTTGCTATTTTTCTTAAAAA
>VYZT01001408.1:58526-107904 GCA_013400735.1 Pomatostomus ruficeps | reverse complement strand
AAACATTACAAAGACAACATCACTGCATCCTCGTGCAGCTCTGAGCACATGGGGGCTCTGCACCAGGTCCAGGGCTTTTGGGTGCTATGGGAAAACTACTAATCCCCAGTAACAAATGCTCTGAAGACAGCAGTGAGTGCTACACCTCTATTACCAGAGCCGGTCCCTGAAGTACACAGCTGTGGAGTCCGGAGAACACTGCATGAGGTTAAACAGAGCTTTATTCTACCAATTTGGCGCAATTTAGGTGATATTGAGTATTGAGTATGTACAATAATGTAGGCTGTGAGTTATCCTTGCTGTACTGCTTAAGAACAGCCATGGGGTTTTTTTTTTAAAAAAAGGTAATTATTTTGTTTGAAAATAAACCAAATATGATTAGTTACTGTATGTTAACAGGAGAGGAAAGGAGATCTGTAGTCATGGCCCTCTGCTTTCCCTTCCACTACCAATTCAGCTTACAGGTACCTCATCACCTGAACTGATGTCACGCCATCCTTCAGATCAAGCCCCTGGTCTCACCCTGGAGAATACAATCAGTCAGACAGTGGTCTGCTCCATGCTCACAAGGGGCCTTGTCGAGAGGTAAATAGGGCCTGCATTGCCAGCTGATTCCTTGAAGACTGTGGATAGCTACCTGCCAGCTAGACCGCAGGCAAATTGCTGTGCTATGAGGAGCAAGCTTAACCAAATGAAAGAAAGTGACAACATAAGAACCCGTTTCAAAGTGTGCGTCCTTTAGGAATAAGTAGAGTGCGGAGGCTTTCTGCTTCTGTATATCACAAGGACTCATACAGTATATGCATCTATACCTACCATAAATTAATACTTCTATGCTATTATAGCTATTACCTATCACACATTAGTATTGCCTGTAAGCGTAGAAATGAATGCAGAGCTTTGACGGAAGAATGAAAGTCCAGTTTCCTGACTCCATCCCACCTCTGAGATCCATGACTTCTTCAACCAGACAACAGACACTGCTTTAGGTTAGGAGTTATCAGGAGCTGCCCATGGCTGCTGCAGCCTTGAGAACCACAGTGAGGAAAGCCTGGTTCCTGGATGAGCTGCTGCAGAATGTTCACGTTTGGCGTGCTCTAGACGTATCACAGAGTATTTGGCATGGGAATTCCTTGGCCATTGTGTCATAATGGTAGCTTTTGGTGGCTTTTCTGACCCACATGCCCAAAATAACAAGAATGCTGTATTGCAGCCTGTCAGACTTGTTTTTGTGGCATGGAGTAAGGACGTAACCCTTCAAGTCCTGTAAAGTTTGGTGGGAGTGTGCATCAACATGTTTGAGGGGTCAAGGTTTCCTTTGATACCATCCATGTGGAGGAAGCTTTCGCTAAATAAACTTGTCAAGGCTTGGATAATTCAGAGTCTGACACAAAATATGCACTAGTATTCAGCTCTGTATTCTGCCACTTTCCCACTTAATGATTTGTTATTCCTTTTCATATCAAAAACTGTCATAGTGGGGCTTAGTATAGAATGTAAGGTTTGTTTTCTTTTCTATCCTCAGCAAGGCAAAGAGATGTTTATAACTGGTGTATCAGTTATTATATTGACACATTTTTTCAATTAAAAAAATTTATCTTGTATAGGATAACATTGTAATAGGTAATAAATCCTAAATGCCCAGTCAAGGTCTGTCTGGTGAAGAATCAGTCAACTTAATGTGCAGTGAGTTTCAGGGGGTTTTCTCCTTTTGAGATGTCAGTTATATACTGGGAAACAAGCAGTGGCGTGTAGTGATGAATATGTTCTTCTGCACCACAAAAAGAAACCAAACAAAAAACCAACAAAACAAAAAACCAACTAAAGCATCTGGCCTCCTAGCCTAAAAGAAATACAATTAAAAATTATTATGCAACAGCATTCTTAGCCACCACAACACAAAGCAAACTACAAGGAAAGGTAACACTGCCTTGCCATTTTTCATCAACACTCTCTGTCTGCCAAGTATTCTAAATGTCGCAGGAATGTAGTTCATGAGTTTCATGTGTTTTACAGATTATGAGCTACTTTTCTCATTGCTTTGACCACCAGACACAGCAGCATCCAAACACAACACAACAGTAATTCAAACAAGACTACAGTTCCTATTACACTATAGGTATTACACTAGAGTGGGAGAAAAAATAGATCTGTGACTACTGTAAAGGTCCAAAATATGCCATAGTTATTTCTACCATGCAGAAGAAAAACTAGCAGAAAAAAAAGGTAAGATAGAGAGGTACACAATTAGCAGGGCTGAGCTGCAAATCCCTTTGATGGATATTGCTTATCTTCAGGATGGGCTCTAGATGTCCAGCTGAACACACAGTCTGCAAGTTGTCTATAATTTTGAATATTTTGCAGATGAGTGTGCTAAAACCTTGTACAAATTGTGTCTACAGAAAGGATGCTTCCAGCTGCCTTTACAGCACAAACCTTAAGATATATCCTCTAAAAAAAACTAAAAGGGTTGAAAGTAGGCCACAGACACAGTTTTCCTGAAGACCTGAAGTACTCTGCTCCCCCAGCTCTTCTAGCCACAATCTGGAAAAGCACACACATGAAGGCATACCTTAATGTCACATATAGTTCCAAAGATGTCCATTTCTTGCCTTTCTGTTTTCTTTGAAGAGAACTTCCAACCAGACCCTGAACTGAAACATGGAAAACTGTTTTTGTCAGAAAGCGCTTACCCAAATGTGTCTGGATTTACCATAAGCTTGCCTGCTTAACCTCTCAGAGGTCAAGATGTTTTCTAGTAACTTTCACCACAACCACAATAGATTTCACCACAAAGAGAAGGTCAGGTGGTATAGTGAGGACTTCAGGATAAAATCTGGAGGAAACTTGCATAATGCCCAAGGGACTGGGAGAAAGAGTTGAAAGAAGATCCTGAGCATTTCCAGGATGAATTCTAAATTTGGCAGCACAGTGATTCATTCAAGCCTATATTCGAAACAATACTATAATAGCAACTACCGGGAAGCACTGAATAATATCCAAATGCCTGAAAAAAGCTAAATTAAAGTAATGGAATGGAAAGCTCTTGTGGTCATTTTTCATAGGAAATAGCTCCCATTTCAGTCTGTCTGAATTGCTGAGGTAACTGATACTGTGCAGAATGTGTACCTGCTGACACATAGGGTTCAGGTGCTGCCCCTTGCTTACCCTGCACTGCAACACACACTCCCACCATCCCCAGCTCACTGGCAGTTCCATGCCAGAGCAATACCACTAAAGCCTTCAAGGGCTCCTCCTCTGTAATTTTTAGTTTTGTTCATGTCTTCTTTTGTCTGCATTTAATAGACATTGGGAAAATTTTTTCAGCTGATTGCGTTCTTGAGAAGTAAAACACCGACCCTATGCAGCAGAGCTGATGACACCTTCCACCTGTGATTACAAGCCAGAGATGAAGCTGAGAAATTAATCTCCATTTGGATTCAATACCTACCCCTCTGAGGTGCCCACAGTTAATATTTCACCACGATCTTGGCACTACTCTGTCACAGAGGTGAGCAAAGACCTACTCTCAGTTCCCAGGGAGACTGTATTGGGGGAAATCCTTCCTGAAGTACCCAAGGTAGTGCTGAACCCACTGTGAAGGTATCTCACTCCTCACTGAGGCTGTCTGTGCCTCCTTTACCAATGGATGTTTTTTGCTCAGTGACCAGGGGCCAGTGTCAGGCTCAGGTCAGTGAATGGGGTGTAGTGGGAGAGGTGGAAGAAAGATGGTGCGTCCCAGGCACTGCATCCTGTGTGGTTTCTTGTCTTTATCTACAGATTAAAATAAATTTATAAAGAGGCTGGGAAGCAGGGACCAGACCAACAAGTTCCAGTGCTTCCAGTCAAGGTCCTTCACTGTACAAGTGGAGATTAATATGGTCCAGATTCCATGAGGTTTGCATATCTCTGTGCAGCTTCTGTGGGGTGCTTTCTTCTAGAATAGCCTAAGCCTGGTGGTCAAAGCACTCAAATGGCTGCAGAAGCTGAAGTTTCCAATTTCTTGAATCAAAGAGCACCTGGAGCACACATCTCCCTCCTTTCTGGGCAGGTCACCAGGCCACTCAGCCATCTGCAACAAACAGCACCAGCGTTTCAAGAGAAATCTATGGTTATTATGGGGCTTACCTCTAAAAATTACTTTTATCTGCTGAATCTCACTTTTGCAGATGCAGTGTTTCCCACATCCATGGTCAGCAGGTTCCTTGCTTAAGATCTGGCCTGGCCAACCAGAACTATCCTCTGTCCCCTTTCTTGTGTGACTACTGTGGTGTTCACCCAGGGCTTCACCTATACCACTGCATTAACCTTCCAGCATGATGTAAAACTGGCACTATCTCCAGCCATGCGCTGAAATTCCCAAAGTGGGAACATACCAGAAAAATCTGGGGTCTTTGGTGTTCAATGAAGCTGATGAGGAGGAAGGGGGACTTCTTAAGTTGCTGTCAGAGGTGTAATCTGCACTTCAGGTCCCAGACTCATCCCTTCTAACTTGAGGTGCTTACCTAAGGTGCCTAAATTACAAACCTGGTCACTTCAGGGTGCCTTGACAGGCCCTGGAAAGAAAGCAAGAGAAAGAGAACAGGAGGTTGTGGGGGTCACTCTCCTCCTTCCAGCTGTTAAGGGAGACACTGCTTTCAGTTTTGGGGACTGCCACAGCCCCATTTAGGGAGGAGCATGATTCCGGCACTGGAAACCCCCTTGAGCCTGGCATCACTGCTACCAACCTCCTCCAGGCTTCAGGCCCACAGACCCTTACCACAAAAACAACTTTTCTTTCTTCAAAAGAGACCTTTCTTGGCATAACAGATGTCTCAATATAAATAAAGTTGATGGAATTCTATTCCAGCAAGTAAGGGTCTGTCCTTGCTTGAGGAGCACAGGACTCTGTTCTTCCTGCTGACCCAAAGGTGCACAAACAGGTTTTCCTGCAACACCCTGCTGCTCTGCAAAACCCTGGCTGAAGAGGACTCATCCTTCCATCACCCACAACATTCAGATAATTATTCAGCGTTTTCACCAAGGCCCTACAGGGTGGCAGCACACCACAATTTCATTTTTTATCCTTGCACATTTCCTTCCCAGGAAGCCTCCACCCACCATTAACTTCATTTTAGTAATGCCAAAAGAAACAAAGTTGTCTTCTTTTATATATATAGAACATTCAAGTTTCTACCACAGAAACCACCTGATGGCTCAATTTTCACTCTTCTTTAAAAATCCTGCAGATAACTCATGGTAAATACAAATGCAAAAAATACTGATTGCTACACACAGGGGGTGCAGAACCTGCCACTTTGCCATAAGTTGACTGGTTTCTGTCACTACTGTTTTCCAAAGAAAACATCACGGCACAGAGAAAACAGTTTTAAACAAGGGAGTTTTTGAGGGTGATACAAATGTCGAGTGGAGGATGAGCCAGCTCCTCATTTCCTACCAGCTACTGGAAATAAGAGGAGCTTTCTCTGCTCGAGCTTTGTGTGGGGAATGGATGTAGGTGTCAAACTGGGAGGGGAAGGAGTGTAATAACAGGGAATGTATTAGTAATATGTACTTAGAAATCATAGTAAGGCTGAATCACAAATTACTCAGCACTTTCTCCATTTATAATCTTGAAAGCTTGTTATGACTAATGCAACGGGCACTAACCTGGCTCAGCATATAGCTCTTTAAACAAACATAGACACTGCCGGGCCACGTCACTATGTGCCAGGACTTGCACCACCTAATTTGAGATGCCTGTTACAAGTACGGGAGTCTAGACTTTTCCCCTGGGTGCTCAGGTCCAGCAAGTGTGGAGAGCTAGCAGTCTTTGGAGATACTCCAGAAAAACCCACACTGAGGAGAAAGTTGGTGTAAGAGGTGAATGCCATCACTCCCTCTCCTCTGAGCTCAGAGCTAACCTCTCCCCTTCAAAAGCAGACCAAGTCTGCTTTTTAATGCCCTTAATAGCTAGCTGGTAGGGGCAGCTATGGTTTTTTTTTTAACAGCAATGCAGTGGCAGGAGTGCTCAGCTAGCATGTGGGAGACCTGAATTAAACTTCCCTGTTTGCCTGCAGCAGCCCAGGCCCCTGCCCTCCTTGCGGATAGAGGAGCCAGCCTTTAGGCAAGATGTACAAGAAGATGCTGGAGCCTGTATTCCTCCCTCCTGAGGAGCACAAAGATGTACCAGCTCATTCTTCCTGGTCAAGTATTTTCTACTTTTTTTAAGCTACAGGGGCTGGCCTGGCAAGGGCAGAATACATGGAAAACTGGTCAGGGGATTAGTCCCACCTCACGTGCATGGGATACCCACAGGAAAGCCAGCACAGAGCAGGACATTGCTCACCCCATCCTGCTGCTGCTAGGCATTAAAAGAGCTGTTGCTGGGTTAGTGAGCAACCTGGTTTTTAGGCACAATATGGCAGGGAGAAACACTTCCTACGTAGGTCCCAGCAGACCTTCAGCCCAAGGCAGATGCTGGCATGCAGAGGCCCCTCAGAGGCCACCTTCCCTGTGCTCGGGGAGCTGAAATGGATTTGGAAATTGAAAACTGAAGAGTTGCCAGAGTTTCATCCCCTGCAGCACCAGACTGTGAAGGAGTGGAAGATTTGAGTCTCTCAGCCTTAGAATACCTTCTGAAGTTCTTCCTGATTCCTGTTGGAAGTGCCTGGACTCTTCATGAACCTGAGCTTTAATGATTTGCTGCTGCTTACCTTTCTGCTCAGAAAGACCAACCTCGTTTGTGCAGCTAAGGCTCACACCTGCTTCTCTTTTGAACTGCAGAGATTTTCCCATTATTACACACACAAAATTATTTCAAATTCAAGGCAAGGAAATGTACTATAATTTGAAATACAAAAGGTATATTTGGTTGCTTTCAGTTGATGTACTTTCTGGAGAAAGGGAGTAGTGCTGTACTCTAAATATGCTCTCCTCATGGAAAAGTAAGTAGGAATTCTTGTGTTTTGCCACACACACTTAGCAGACAAAATCTGAATCTCTTTCCACTTCATTAGTTGCTGGTACTTCAAACACAGTTTGTATTAGCAGAGTGACTAGCTGCAAAGATATGCCCATGAGTAACCATTTGTAGTACACAACTTCAAAGAAGAAGGAAAAATGACCAAATTAATCTAGTTGTCTAGGAATTTTCATTTTCTCCATCCCTGAAATACCTGAGCAGCTCCCCACCAGAAATGCATTTATTCTCATAACATCCTTGTGTGGTAGGGAAGTGCTATCATCCTCAATTGTTAATCCAGTTTCCTTAGCAAACTTGGCTTATGCAACCACAGTATCCATCTATCTGTCTGTCAGTTTCCCCACAAACAACTTCTGGCCAATTTTAATCAAATTTAGTAGCATAACCATGCCCAGCTGGTCAGGATCCCAAAACCTGATGAGCTGGGTAAGGACCCTAGCCCTCTCAGCCTGGGGCTCAGGTATCTGGAGATTCCTGCAACATACATTTAGAGCTGTATGGACAGTTTGGGCAGCAACCTGTGAATCCTGTTTGCTTTTGTGGGAAGTACCTGGGACATGTTTGGAAAAGGTCTCTCAGTTG
Source organism: Pomatostomus ruficeps (assembly GCA_013400735.1). Taxonomy (NCBI): domain Eukaryota; kingdom Metazoa; phylum Chordata; class Aves; order Passeriformes; family Timaliidae; genus Pomatostomus; species Pomatostomus ruficeps. The sequence goes on along the minus strand of VYZT01001408.1, from coordinate 100,358 downwards.
ACTCCCCTGGCCAAGGCCGGCAGCCTGCTGCTACCAGGAAGGCAGTTGGGATAACACTCCTATGTGGTGGGTCAAGTGCATATTTACATCACCATCCACAGTAGCAAGAGCCTCACCTTTCTTCCCTGTTTGACTAAAGCCAAGCATCTGAGTAAGGCATTGCATCCATGTAATATTAGTGCAAAAGGGGTTTGGTGTCAGACTTGCCCTGCTGCAGGGTGTACCTGTATCACAAATAGCATGTATCATGTCTCGGAAGATTCGTGTAGCAGAATCAGGAACCGAGCCCACTCTTTGGCAGTTCAGATCAGTGCCTTAACTGCAAGCCTGTCCTGTTTCTACCTTTATAAACTGGTTATTAAATAGAAAGTCAACAATATCATGATTTGCTGTGGGGACCCCTTTCTTTTATTGCATGGCACTGTAGTGTACTTGGTATGCCCAAAAGGAACAGCCTACCTGCATGATGCTGTTAAAAGTCATGTCAGACCTTCAAAATGGTTGATGTAAAATGTTTTATTTAACGGCCCTCAGAATCTGAACACTCACAAGGGCAGTCTCTCCACTACCTCTCCCTAATCCTTACAAGTAAAATGGGAGAGAGCCTGTGTACGTATAACTATGTGATGAATGTTTTTTTATATCTAGTACATGTTTGAACTCTTCCTGTGAAAAAGAACAGTCACCACTCTATACATATACTGAGCACGAGTGAAAGTATTTTGCTTTTTGTCTTTGCAAATGGAGAAACAAAGCTCAGCAATTGGTGAAAAATTATTATTGAAAATTAGCAAAATTATAATTCTATAATTTAATATCCCCATATTTATTAACAAGGCTAAAGTTTTCCATTATCTATTAAAAAAAAAAAAGATTAGAAAAGCATAGTATCCTCAATGGATTAGAAAGGGTCTTTAGTATTTATCTGTCTGACTGATGAAGGTTAAGTGTTTTTTAAAAGTGTAGTATTCTGACCTTCTGACCTTAGTCTGACAATACTACACCTCTGAACTGTACTTAAAAATAAATCCTTTCTTCTTTCATTAGTCCATCATGATAATGTGACTAATATGAACTACAAAAGCATTCTTCTTGTTACAGGCTGCTTAGGAATGATGGAAATGCAGGAACTACATTTTAACGTCTATTAATGGGCCTGTCCTTTTTTTTACCTTACCTAAAATGCTACCAAAATAAATCAGACACTGTTACTAGTCTGCGTAGCGATGACAAATTTGCTTCGTTGCAGTAAGCAGATCTTGCCTAAAGCACATTACCTGCTCTGCTGCCCTTGTCAACATAAAAGATATCCTAGCATATGGGTATAAAAGTATGATTGTTTTGGGTCCTCATTAAGCTCCATCCTCATGGTGAGGTTCTGCATTTTCTGCTAGAGATCAGCTAGAGATTAGGTGTCCTCTTTGGTTACTTGAATCCAAATTTACTCTGGTAGAAAAGAGAGAAAAGTCAGAGGCTTTGAAAAAGAATATTATAAGCTATAAACTGGGAAAGTAGCATCAGTCTAATTTGCAAGTATGTGGGAAGATATTCTAAAATTGCTAAGCATTTGATTAAACTAAGCAAGTGCCTAAATAGTTTGTGTTTATGGAAAAACCCCAACTTCTTACATTTTTCCATATTATAATATAATAAAGGACTGTATTTTTCATCTGGTTTAAAGCAATTCACTCATATTTGCTCAGAAAGTAATTCTCTTTTATTTGGGGGCCTCCAAGAAAATATCAATTTTTAGATTTTACTTTGTATTTATTTAAGATCTAAAATGTATTTAAGTAGTCAAGAAAGGAAGTGGAGCCTGAGCTTGCTAGAACATATTTAGTGCAAACAAACAATATTTTAAAATATTCCATTTTTTTCCAGCTGGAACTGACCCATTCTATTTTATGTGATGATTCAGTTATAGCTCAACAAAACATACTGGCAAATTGATATTTTATTTTGAAATAAAATGGTCTCCACTGCACTGTACTTTAATAGCTTGCTTTTAATCTTTTCCTTCCCTTTCTTTTGCTATTCACTTGGAGTTTCTTAAAAAACCTATTTAAAATCTTCCCTGCATGAAAAGAAATAACCCAAAAGAATTGGCTATATCTTTAACACCAGGAAATGTGTGTAGTAAGAACATAAGAAGTAATAAAATCAGTGTTGATAGTAAAATGAATATAGCACCTTTTCTTGGGTTAAATATCAGATGTAAGGAAGAGCTGAGCATCCTTATTTCCTATAGAATCACTCATCCTTCCTCTACTGAGGCTGTTTCCAAAAACGCTGTGATTAAGTCTGCGAAAGGATGTGGCAACAAAAGATGGTAAAACACTTGAACACATGTGTATTATAGACCTTTCTAGCGTGAACAACATTTAATTCACAAAGAGAGCAAATGCAATGTCCAATGAAGAAAACAAACCCACTGATTTCCATAATTGTGGCGGGGCTTAGGTAATGCAGTATGCAGTGTTTGATTTAAAACTTTAAAATATTAAAGGAAGTTTTCTATAGCAGAGTGTTCCTATCAAAGTGGAATGACTCATAAGAATGCTAAATTCAAACCAGATGGGCATAAACATTCACTGAAAAAAATCAGATATTTAGAGGTCAGTATGGGTCTTCATAAAAACGAAGACATTCTGAGTTACTGAAAAATGAACTTCAGTGATAATAAAAAAGCCAAGAGAAAGTATTAGTGATTTTATTTTAATTATACAAGCCACTGCCAATTAGGAGAACTAACATTTACAAAATTTACATTGCCATTTTAATTTGAAAAAGATGGCTGTGGCAGCCTTTAGACTTCAGACAAGTAGCAGTGTGATATCTACCGTGCAGGGAGGGAGTGAGGGAGTGAGGGATGCGGGAGCTCAGAAATGCCACGCTAATATTCTGAACAATCCCTGTGCTTCTCGCTAAGAAGTAACCCCGATTATGGATTTGTATGGGACAGAAATCTTCTGACCCAGCTCAGCAGCATGATGCCAGCCTTCTGTTCCCTTTGAACCAGACCACAGAAATGAGGGGAAAAAAAATCCGGTTCCTGCCAGCATACCAAAAAAGTTCATACCACCCAACATTGCTGCTGCTCTGTTGTTAAATGTGCATGTTGTTTTGTTTTACTTTCCTTGTCTCATCCATTGCACTCTACCATTTACAGATTGTCTGGAGGGTGTACTTATTTTAAACTTTTATACCTTACCAGAAGAAAAATATGTGGGCTCAAAATTAATATTGTTTTTGACTTATGGTTAAATTCCAGTAATGTTTAACTTGGATCACTAGACCTGCGTGTTTCATAGAGTGAAGAAAGGAACACTTTTCCAGCTGAAATGTGTAATGGGAGTTTCCTACTTTTTTGTTGCAGAGATCTTGGACAACAGGAAAAAGGATGAGCATATAACCTATTTCTTTTAAAACATACACACTAACTAAGTAGAGAAAATAAGAGTTCTACCCATGCCATAAGCTATAAAGGCATATGTTTGTATCCCTGTTCCCTGATATATTTGTTAACTGCTGCCATTCAACATCCTAATAAAAAATGCTTGTTCAGTGTATATTACTGTCAATGATTTAACATTGCAAACCATAATCTCTTGGACCACAAGTCAGCAAAAGATATGTGTGGCTTCCATCATGCAGAAGCTCATATAATGCCACAGATAATGACTTTTTTCTGGGCTTCTGAGGCCTCTTGCAAGAGGGCCATAATTTTATTTTGCAGAAAACATTGCCTGTACTTTTGGCCTATGTGTTACTGCCATTAGCAGCATCCTAAGAGTAAAGGTAAGGGGTGAAACTCGGCCCCCAGCAGTGCCACTGAAAGCTTTGCTGGTGGTGTTAGAGAAGCAAGCGTAGCCTGCAGCGTGCAGTGTGATGCCTTGCAGGGCAAGCTTCAAAGCTGTCATTAGGATATCCTGAAAGCTGTATAATGCAAATATTATGCATCTTCCTTTTGGTGGCTCTTTATGATTCATTCTTTGTCTTGTAACTAAAAACATTGCTTAGCGATCAGACACCTTTGCCAGACATTGCTGCACACATCTAATTAGGGCACTCAGCTTTGAAATGCTTTGGGTCCCAACAGATCTCTCCAGATTGTAGGCATGACAGTCACAAGTGGGATAATTGCAGCATTCATTCTTTAACAATGTTCTAAAATGTTTCACTTTCTAATACACTGAATACTGTGTGCATTCTCTCACTGCAAAATTAAGGGAGACAGTCCTTGTCCACCAATCTGCACCACTACTATTACTCATTTGTTTCCTAAGGCTTGCTTTATCCTCATGCTGCTTAGAGTTGAACATATTAGCCATTTACTGTTATTATTTCCATGGGTTAGAACTATTATTGGCAAATGCTTTCCTAGCCTCCAGTCCAAAATTTCCTCTTCATGCCCTCATGTCCAAACTGTTGAAACCTCTCCCTGCTAAAGGGTATAAAGTGTCAAAAATACAACAAAAAATGCCCCTGCCCTGAGCAACCATAGTGCTAAATGAAACCGTAGCACTTCCAAAAAATCAAGCAGTGCATGTTCATCCACTGTACCCCTTTGCTGGCACCTGGTTTAGCACAAGGAGTTCACATACACACATACACACATCTGTATGGATATGTACACATATGTACGCACTCTCCTGCAATGAACACTTCTCCTTCCACATCCTAGCATGGATGGGCCTAAATATTTTAGAGAAGGCTCAGAGGAAAACCTGATGCTCAGGACCCTGACATTTCTGCTTCCTTGAAAGAGACCAGAGATTTTTTTTAAACACACAGGATAACCCAGGACAGGCATCAATGAAAATCTCTATATTCTAAAGCTCAGATGCCTAAAGCCACATGTGACGGTTTACAAAATTTGGACTTGGCTCTCTCCGAAGGGCAAGGAGGTGAGAGTTCAAGTGCAAGAAAATAGCTGCATGGGCAAAGAAAGAACTGAGATGATGGGGCAAGGACCCAGTGTGACAGCCAGGAAGTAAAGGGTTAGGGGAGAAATGCTGAAAACTTCTGGACAAAGGAAGAACCACTCTCAAGTCAACCTCAAAGTGAGTCTCTCACCAGGTGTGACGGGGAGTTCGTACAGCACAGTGAGAAGTTTTCCGTGCATACGGTGACCGATGGCTATGGGAAAGTCTCCTGCACCATGAAATCCCAAACCAGCCATGGGAAAAGGCTGAATGAGCACTCCCTGGTCACCAGGGAATATTTCCTCCATTTCTCTGTGGAGGGAGGACAGAGGAGCTCCCTGGAGGGCATTCAGACAAGCATTGTGAGCTGGAAGTTAAGGAACATTTTGTATGATTTGGCATACCTGGGCATTGCCAAGGATACAACATAATCGTCACCCCAAATGAGAATCTGAGTCCACAAGGCTTCTTCTCTGAAGCACCCTAAAAGCCAGTGGACTTAACCAAAGTGAAGCTGATCATGACCACATTCAAAAGCCTGAGGGTGAGGGAAGAGCATGATACCGAAAAGGTGTCAAGCGCACCACAGTCTACCCTAGCAGAACTGTTGCCCTGAGTTTTGCAAGTTCTCAGTGTTTTCTCTTTCTGTAACATTTTTCTCAGACCTTTTCTGTAAACATGGCCATGGTTTCTTAGTAACTATCTATGCTTTCCTAAACTGTATCTATGTTTATAATTCCAGTATACTGGGTGGAGAAATATGATTGACAGATGTTTGACCAGTGGATTAAAGAGGTGGTCATTTCTACCTCCAATCCACGCTGACTTGTGAAAACATATAAATAAAAGCAGAGGGTTCCGCTCTCTCTCTCTCTCTCTTTCTGCTCCTCCGTCTGCTGTTCAGTGTGGTTCCTTATTTGGCTCTCCTTGGGGCTCCTCGGCCTAGTAGGCCAGCCTGACGAGTGCTACACAGAACTGTCAGGAGGGGTCAAGCTCGGGCTGTGATAGACTGAAAAACCAAAGCACAGCCCTCAAGGAGGGCAGGTCATGGGAGCAGTTGTAAAGACACAAAACTCAACAGTCAGATAGAGCAAAGGAGTACTGAGATCACTGCACACTGAGGAGCTGCCAGGGGGCTGCTCGGTGAGGTGTGGGGAGACACACATTCATCCTTTCTGCCCCCTGAAATGACACAAAAAACAAACACTGACAAAAGAAAGATGCAACAACTTAGCAGAGAAAGGAAGGTTGCCACAAGGAGACATCAGGATATCAGTCTTGCAGGTCAGCTGTGCTGGCAGGATCTTCATAAATATTTCTCTTAATGCTGAAACCGTTTCATTTTATAAGCATGGGATCCTCTCATGTGGTCACTGAGCATGAATCAAAGATGTTGTGGCCCAACACTTCTCTAATTTTTATTGTGCTTTCTTGAAATATCCTGGGATTGTCCAGCGCCAACAAACACAGCAGGGCTGGAGGCTGGGACCATGCCCCTCCTCCTGCCCATCAGTGAAGGGGACCAATGATGGGCAGGCTGGGGTCACAGAGATTCCTCAGAAAGGGAGATCTGAGGAGGGGTGTGAGGCCAGGCCACCAAGTGGGGGATGCTGGTGGCAGAAATGGGCAGGGAAATGTGCTGGGAAGACACAGAGCCTCCCTGATGTGGCAACTCAAGTGCAGCAGCGGGAAATGCTGCTTTTCCATCTCCGTGCTCACCCAGCTGGTCCTCCACAGAGGTACAGCCCTCCTGCTTCACACCAACTGTCCTCTCATTTCTCTTCTCCACCATCCTCATGTCCCCAAACCTCAGAAGCATCACTGCAAAAGGAACGGTAGCCAGAGGTGAAAGGCCAGCAAGGGCAGAGCATCCTCAAAGGACAGTGGGAACAAAGTCTGAGCAAACATTGTCAACTCTGGGACAAGCTGAGAAGAGACAACATCTGCTCCATCTGAAATCGAAGGAAAAATAATGAAAGCAGACCACTCATCTTTCTTATGTATCTGTCTTGTTTCACTTTCTAGATTTTCTGTCACAATTTTTGAGCTACATTTAATGGGTATTTTCCAATCCAAACAAAACAAGTAAACCAAACACAACAGCCCTGCTGGATTACTGAGATGGGTAAGGGGGAGAAGCAGGTTTGTGTGAAGGGAAGAGGGAGACTGCAAGTGCAATGCTCTTATCTATTCCTTTGTTAGATGTTTTTTCTTCTTTCTTGTCTTTTTTTTTGTTTGTGAGTGTGAAAAATGAGTTAAACTGTTTTGAGCAGGGGTTATGCCTATACTTATTTCTCCATTCTCATTGATGAAATGAGCCAGACTCTGGTTCCCCAATTACTCCAACCTGGCCCTGCTGGAAGCCAGTGGTAGGACTCCACTGGATGTCAATCAGCCCAGGATTCCATCCAGCAGCTGAATATCAACACGTTATCAACAAAGACTTGGATAAGGTTCAATAAATGTCTTTAGGTGATTTCAGATTGTTTTTTCTCTGTTTTAGGAAAGTGATTTTCTTTCTGAAAAATGCCTGCACACCCTTCACACTTCTTTTTTTTCTTTTTTTTTCTTTTTTTTTTTTTTTTTTTTTTTTTTTGCATCATCTGTTGTTATTCATAGACTTTATAGATGGAAAAGACCCATTAAGTCACCCAGCACACGCTGCCAGCACAGGACTCTTCTCCAACAAACATTTGTTATGGTCTAGTTTATACTAGTTTCACATGCTCCAATCAACAAGGTTTCTGCCACTTCCCCAGAGAAGCCAGCCAAGTTCATATTGCTGACCTGCAGGAAGGCTTCTCCTAATTTTCTTCAGCCCCTATCTTCTCTCTTCATACATGTCTTTCAGTTTTACACTCTAATATCAATTTATTATGAGGTTTTTCCCTTGATTTTTCCTATCACTATAGCCCCCCTCGCTCCATGGTGCAGAGAGTTTTTAAAACTGTGTGTGCTGACAGTGTGGCCCCTAAACCACCCACTATGAGTCCCCCACTACATGAATCAACATCACTTTCCCCCAGGCTGTTCCCGATCTGGTGCTCTCTCCAGTTTGTGCCATACCTTCTGTTAATCCCTATCTTGAAGTACAAAGGTGACATTGCAGGTTCAGTTATACAAGAGAAGAATTACCTTCTGCACTCCTCTGTATGCTGCCTCTTGAAACACAAACCAAAACTGCAAAGAGAGCCAGGCCAACAGAAGGCACAAGAGATTCATGTCTCGTTTATTGCTGATTACCTCCACAAAGAGTCCTCATCATGGTCTTGTTTCTGTACTTCCAAAGCCAGCAGAAGTGCTTTGGAATGCCTCTGTCCCATAGAGTTGCTTGAGTTTTTCCAATTCACTGCAGCCTATAACTTTTACAGTTTGAAAATAAAAAGCAGGTTGTCTTGTAATTGTTGGCTCTGTTCTCTGTGACAAACAGTGAACTGGGAAGCAAACGTACTCTGTATAGATAAAACACAAGGTATAATATATATTTATATTAATGGCAGGCATAACAGAGTAACTTCCTCTTTGGAAGAATATTTGGGGTTTGCCAACAGTAAACAAATCAGATTGTAATAATAAAGTCATTCCAAGTCTCAAATTATAGAAGTTAGCCTTCTTCATCTATGTTATGGAAAGCAGTATCAGCTGTTGCATGAGAAAATTAAGTGGAAATAAGAGTGTTAAGTGTTAAGCATTTCTCCATCAAATCAAAATAAAAGTACAGAGTCAATGCTAAATTATACATTGATTTGCATGAAACATGTTGCATATGTTCATACAAGAAAAACAAACAAAAGAAAAATAAACAGAAGAAAAACATAAAGAAATGGGTTTTTTTCTCTTTCACAATGAAGTGTGCAGAGCTCCCCAGTTCGCTAGTACAATTTACAAAGGAAAATAACACAAAGCCAAAGCCAGCAAATTGAAAATATAGGGAATCAAGACAAAAGCCCAATAACCACAAATGGAATGGATCATCTTGTCAATTGAGAAGAAACATGAGGAATATGAATACCGTTTTGTCCTTAAATCCTGGATGCTGATGGCTCCATAGTGATTTAATTTTCTACCCCTACACATGTCCTGCTCTGCAAACTTCCCACATACTTTCACTCATTTCAAAGTGCAGCCCCTCTCTGATATGGCACTGTAAACATTTCATTGTGGAGTCTCAGGTTTGATGTCTGTCAGTGATTTTCAAATCAAAACTGCTCAGTTAACAAGTAAAAAACAGATTTCTCTTTGTTTATTTCTCAGTGTTGTAGTCTGTGGCATGAAAACCAAGCTCAGTTCTTTCCGATTCATGTATCAACCTCAATAAAAACCGGCATTTGTGGGACAACACACCAATGCAGGAAGAGCTGGATTAGGATCGATCTGGTTTGCCTGCCTGCTGTTGACTTGGCATGGTTGAGAAGGGTAAAACACTTCCAGGGCAACCTCAGACAGTTGTTTGCAGTCTCTTTCCATGAGGTTGTCATCTATGGAGCTTTGCTGGCAAAACAGTGTTTTCAGCACTTGCTAATCCACTTTCCTGAAAAATTTACCAGGTTAGTTTAAATGGTTTAAATTGAATTAGCCCTGCTGCTGTTGCCTAAAGTAGATTAGGAACTGAGAGATCTAGAAGTCAGCCTTCAGTCTTAGCCTCTGGCATGTCAGAATGCAATACCTAGACAGATGGTCCATCTCAACTTTCTTCCTTTTCTGCATAACACCACTGTTCTCCACCTGGCCATTTCCAGAGCTTTAGTGAGTATTCCAGATTTCAGTGACCAGGACAGATTTGGAGAAGAATCAGGATACCAAATCCTGGAGGAAGAAGTGGCCACCTAGTTAAGAGCTGCGATGCTGCAGAAGACCCATATGCAAATTAATGACATTTTCCAGCGTAACAATAGCGTCCTCCAGGCTGCCCAGGTCACACACAGCTAATTGGCATCTTGACTTCCCTCCAAGGCAGCCAAATATTCTGAATGGAGAGAGGAAAGGGAGAAGAGAATTCACGGTGTGGAGAAAATGGGAGGTACTGGTACAGAAAGAAGGGGATCAGGAAGCCCTTCTGAGAAGGTTTCATTCTGGATTTTTGCTGGAGGTGTTTGCAGGACAGAAAGACTTGTATTAGTCCCAGCCCAGCCACTAAAGCACTTGCTCCTGTGAGCTCAGTACTTGCACGTCTCACCAAATAAAGTCCTCATTATGCAAGTACTAGTCACTACACAAAATAAAGTGCATTTCCAAACATTGCAGCATCAGGACACAGGAGAGTCTTGAGCTTGTGCTGAGGTACTTTGCTGAACCAGACAATAGAAAAACTGCAATTAATAGCATCTGATAATGAGACATTGTGTAATGTGATGCAGAAATTAAAGATGAGAGGAACTGAAAAACTTACCTCTCTAATAAGGGGTTTTGCTACTAGTATTAAGGTAGATGCTTCCACCTAGTGACTTACAGAAGCAGCTTATAGATTTTTATTTTAGAGGGCTGGATGGCAGCTGCAGCAGAAAATGAAATTACAGAAAATCATAATTCATCATCTGTAGTTAAGAAGAGACACAGCATCTGTAGTCAAGAAGAGACACAAAAACTTACCTTACAAAGTGGGTCTGTACATTCAGGCATCAGCAATACTCAGGGCAGCCCTTCCACAGACAATGTTGGTCCAGTGCCAATCCGATTCTGATTCACCTCTCAATAAACAGCCACCCCACTGTATCTGGCTGTGCTCCTGATAATCCTAGCCCTTCCAAGCCAACATATGGCAGAATAGGAATGGCGACTCCCAGTGAGAGGAGGTGTTTCTGACATCCTAGCAGTACAGAGGTCACCAAAATGGTAATGCCGTCAAAGGTATTGCCAAACTTGCCCTTCATTTTTAAAATCTGAAAGCTGAATTTTTTTGGGGCTCCTTAGTAGTGCAAAAGCACATGAGCTAGGACTGGCCTGCTAGCTCATATTAGCAGCAGCCTCAGAGCCCAGTAGTGTCATCCTTCTCCTCTGTGCTATATTCCTCCTCGCAAACTCCTGAGAATTTATACACACCTGCATGTGCAAAAGTTACTGATTGGAGCCCCTACAGCAACACTCAACAAACTCAAAAAAGAGAGAAGCACTCAATATTAAGCTGCAAGATCACAGACTTCAGCAGAGGCCCATAGACTTTCAAGCCTAATGACTCTTTATATGGGGAGCAGTAAGTGACTCTGCAGAAGACTCAAGAGTGTTGAACGGGCAGCTGTCTAAAATCAATCTCATCCACTTCAAGATATATTCTGAATCTTGTTCCTCTCTGAAAGTGCCACATCCAGTCCCAACAGATGTCTGCTCACAATAAATCCACAGAGAAGCTCTCTAGTGGGTTGGATTCTACTTACAATCCTTCCTCCCAATATCTCAACAGTTTTGTCTTCTCAGATACTGCCCCACAAATGCAATAGTTACAAAGCTGGTGCAAGGAACAAATTCTGCTTGCAAGGAGTCAATCCCTTCTGTCCTGTCACCCTGTGGCTTCAGCCACCAGGTTGTGGGTTCTATTGCTTGAGAAGGGAGCGTGGGAGGAAAAAAGGAAACTTTGGGAGAAAGGTTTAGGCATGCTATGCTAAAGGTCTAATCTAAGTAACTCACCCAAAGCTTTTACTGTAGTGAGAGGACAGAAGCACATAGAGGACTACAGATTAGTATATGCAGAAAGTCAACAAAAAATTAGATTAAATGTCCCCTTGAGCTGTCCCTTATTTCCTCCAGTGATGAAAAATGTAGCTAAGGATAACCAACTCTGATTAAAGTCTGTAAATAAAGAGAGTAAAGTTGGAGTAAATGAATGCTGCTCTGATTTCCCAGATGTGCTTAAGGATCTAGTATCAGTCTGCAACAGTTTTGGACATGATCAGAGACACAATTATAGGCACCAAGTGAACACGTGAACCCAACAGAGAAGAGCAGAGGAAGCTTTGGGGTCAGCTAGTGGCTCTTTTTGCTTCACAGTTTTGAAGTTAGGACTCCTGTTTCTGTACATTTCCTTCTTTGTGTTCCTGGTTTTCATCGAACCTCATTTTTCTTTGTCTCTGGCTTTACTCCCTGTGGTCGTTAAGGAGTGACCCGAAAGGCAGTAAGCTATCTACCGTGAGCAGTTAAGTACCAAACTTATCTTGAATGCCATCGTTTACCCTTTTGAAGCAACTATCTGTCTGTTTAGCTGACTCGGGACTTGAGCCAGCAAATGCACAGCACTGACAGTAGAACTCAACGACCTCAGCTCCCCTGCACAAGGAAAAAGGAGACGGTGGCAAGAAAAACCACTTGAAAATTGTTAGAAAATAAAATAACTGAAGCTCAAAGCTAGTGGTGTGCCCCAAAACATGACAATTTTTAAGAAACAGATTTACTTCATATGGTAGATGCTGTGTAAACTGCATGTAGCTTCACTTCCCATGAAATCATGTAAAAAACATAATTGTTAAAAGACTTGGTACACTCCCACCATTTTATTGTGTCCCCATTTCCTTATTGTACAGCTATGGACATGGTAGTGTTAATGGTTTTGCTAGTGTGTTCTCTCTCATTTATGCTTTACTGAACCGAAATGTATATATTAACCTTTCTCTAGTTAATGAACTCTAGTAGCTGAGAAATGGCTCTAGCTCTAGCTGAGGTCAGAAAGGAGGAAAAGTACATTATCATCTGGCAACTTCTAGCTATTTCATGTAAATGAATTGTTAATTGTACTCCAGTAATTGTCTCAAGGCATCTCAAAATATAAAACTTCCAAACATACCACCATCAAGCACAGGCAACTTGTCAAAATGGTATGTCATTAAAACCCTGGCTGATAATATTAATTACAGCAGGGAAACATACAAAGCAACCTCCTTCTATCAACTGTGTAGGTAAACAAGGTCATCATATCCTCAACACCTTTAAAGGTCATGACCTTTAACAATCACATCCCTCTCAGCTGCTCACCTGTTGCAAAACCAAGCAGAACTACATTGCTCATCCCATTAGAAGTGCATCAAGGTATTGAATCAATTCTTGAGGAAAACATAAGGCACTTCTTTGAACCTCTTGTTCTAGACTTATACTGTACTCTAATTTTATCTACAGTCACTGAAATCTCTGTATTTTGTTAAGGTAAAATATTTGGATTTAAAACATTTGAATATTTAAATTAATACTACCCTGTGACTATACACACATACATGCACTCACACATATATAGGCATACGTATGTTAAGTTTCAATTTTTTTGCTATAATCTATAAAACTATCATATAATTTATTGAAGTGCAGAAGATCTATTTTCCCTTCCCTTCTTCTGACAGTTTCTCCCTCGCCCACATGGTTTATATGAATGATATTTATAACAGAGCTGTTTTGATCTGATAGAGCCTCAGTGAATTTACTGCTGTTTCTGTACCACTGTAACTGAACCTGACAAGAACCAGAAGAATCCGCAGTTTTATTTTGGGCTTTATAGGTTTTTCCTCACTCCCTTTTCTCATGCCAGGATGGGGTCGGCCGCTAAAGGCGACCCGCACATTCTGCAACAACAGATAGCTGTTAGGCTGCAGGAACTGCAGGATGAAATGAGTTGCTCCTTTGATCAAAACCAGGGTCAATTTACCCTGGCTAATAATTGGTTTGTTAAGGAAGGAAAAAAAAAAAAAAAAAAAAGAAAAAAAAGAGAAAAAAGAAAAAAAGAAAAAAGAAAAAAAAAGTTAACTGAACAACAGTATTTTTCCTTTACAAAAAGAAATGCTGTATTTCCCTGCACATAATTAATAGCTGTAGTGTTCACAAATAATATAAGCTGCATTCAACCATTAGCTTTACTATTTTAAACACACTGCCATATTTTCCAAGAATTTATAGGATTTTGAAAACTGATGAACATTTCCTTCTTGTTGAGAAAAACATTTGTTTCTGGTCCTCTTCAGATTTTCTCCCTAACACTGCATATAAAAATGAAACTTGCCTAAGTGTTCTGGATGGTGCACAGGAAAGATAAATACGACTTAGATTTCATTCTTCTATGGAGGAAAGCTATTCAGACACTCACTCAATAATTAAAGTTTTATTTTAGAGTAAGCACTAGGTAGCTACAATCAAATATAAAATTGCTTTTAATGGATGGGTTTGTTTTGGATTTTGTCATAAGTGTTCTTACATAATAAAACATTTTTGTTCATCTCAAACATAATTCTATTACAAAAACAATTGCTTCAGAATAAAAAAAAATAACAGAAATCTTACGTAATGATTTTTTGTCAAGTTTTAAAGTACTCCAAGCTCAGCTTCCCAGAAGTACGTGAGTGAATAACACTTCAAGAAACTGTACTCCCAGTAATTCATACTAGAATCCAATACAAGCTCTTTTTTTCAGAATGTATCCACATTTATTAGCAATCACCAGATGGGATCCCAGTGTAACCACAGGGAAAAAAACTAATGGCTTTCCCACCAAGTCATATTTGGATATGATCCAGTCACTGTTAACATATCCAAATTCATTAGGAACCACTGAATCCAAACCCTGTTTAATGCAAAAACATACTTGGGAAAGATCATTTTGGAAATTATTTAATTTCCTTCCTCAGCAAAATAATCTCTAAAGATGTCAGGGCAGAGCGGAAGCTGAATTCATTGGTTTACACTTTTGTGTTAGTGACGTTTCTGACAGAAATAAGACTTTAAAATGTAGAGTCTATGGATGAAAGATAATGTAATAACTTTGAAAAAGGTTTTAAATGTATTTAGAAGTTTAATTAACATTTGGAAAGGTTTTAGAAAAACTTTTTTGTGCATTTTATTTTCAATGAAAACAGGAATTTCAGCTTCTTTGGGGTTTTTTTTTGTTGTTGTTGTTGTTTGTTATTTTTTTCCAAGCTTTAACCTTTGTTTCCAGACCAATTAATGGCAAAATTCTCATTCACTTGAATTGGCAGGCTTAGTTACAACATAAATTTACTTTATTTGTATAGATTTATGCAAAGTAAATCTATTTCTAATTTATTTTTTTCCAAGTATGACTTTATTTCTATGAATTAAGCAACATTTATTTTTGGCAACTTAAAAAATATTTTTCAGTTTTAAACATTATTCCATAAATTTGTTCAACTGTATCATGGGATGCATTTGTTTCTTAAACTTCTGTTTAGATAAAGAAACCTTGTTTTCTGTGTTTTTAGTACAGAGTGGATCTTGTATTCCCAAAATAGTTTTTCCCTTTAATTTCATATTAATTTATATTGTTTTACATTAACTTGCTCATGAAATGCTGAAGATTATTTTATTTTTCTCAGCTTCAATTGCTGTTGCAGGAATGGAGGCATTTGTTGTAACAGTGTTTGTTGGTATAAAAACAAATCTTTTTTTCTGTGCATTCCTAAAAATAAAAACATTTTTTTTGTGAATGCATAGAAAATAGCTTTTGTAGTCTCAAAACTAATTCTACCCTAACGCAAACTGTTATTCTTTTTGGTGTTTCCGAGGTTACTTTTAGAATTTTATAAATCTAATTCATTTTTAAGCATGTGAAACTGCTGGTTTAAATCATTGCACATCATTACATTCGGACAATGAAAACAACACAGGCATTTTAACTTGTCTCTGGTCAGCTTCACTTCTGGATTTCCCTGACACAGGACCTTAGCTGAAATCACCACGTGGAGATTTTAAAATGCAAATAAAACAAGCAGATATAAAACAACTCTCTTTCCACTGAGTTTCTGAAATTGTCATTAAAAGGCTTCAGTTGATCGATAAGAGGCTTTTAAAGAGCCTTCCTTTTAAACAAAAAGCACTATATATCAGAAAAAGTAATTGATCCCTTTGTGCACTTTTCTGAAAAAAATGGCAATGTTTAAGGGAAAAAAATTAGATTGGGGAAGCATTTTCAT
The DNA here is from genome assembly GCA_013400735.1 of Pomatostomus ruficeps. Lineage (NCBI taxonomy): Eukaryota > Metazoa > Chordata > Aves > Passeriformes > Timaliidae > Pomatostomus > Pomatostomus ruficeps. The sequence continues at coordinate 84,538 of VYZT01001408.1, read as the reverse complement.
GAAGTAGCGTTTTTAGTATACTTTTAGAGAATAACTGCACTTAGTTATAAACACCAGTAAAAACATCAAGCGGTTTTACACATTTAAATGCCACTCCTTACTAGGACAGAGTGTGTGACTGTAATTCCAGCAGCTATTCAGGCAGTTAGGAAAGCGTCGAACCCCAGAGCACTGGGCATACCCAGAGCCAATCGAGCCCCCAGGCTCTGGCTCTGCTCCGCGACGCACGCGGCATCGCGCCTTTTCCTGCAATTAATGCACGCCCCGCTGGAAACTAGAGATATTTCTTAAGGAAATTCGAAGGAATATGGCACAGGGTGGTGGCGGTGGGATTCCCCACAGGGCCCGAGAGCCGGGGACGCTCCGGGGCTGCTCCGGGGACGCTCAGGGTTGGCGCCCATCGGGGCCGCCGCACTCCCGCCGCCGCCGGCGCCGCCTGCCGAGAAGCGGCTTCCCCAGCAAAGCGCGGCTCCTGCCCGCCCAGCGGGGTCCCGCCGGGATTGCCCCCGGCTGGGAGGCGGTTCCGCCTTTCTCCAGGTACCCAGAGACGGGCCCGGTTAGCACTGCCAGTGATACACGTCGGGGAAAACGGACCGAAGCCACCAACTCATGGCACCTGTGTCACTGCTGAATTTGAGTGAAGAAATGACATGGTAGAAGTTGATGCCATTGAGCACGACAGCAGATAACGCAGTCTCTCTTACTAGTGAATTTGGATGGCGCTGTTATGGACAATGAAATGCTGTGATGGAAATACATTGTGGCAGACTGTCCTTTGTCCTCCTTCCATCACTGCTTGTCACCACTTGTGGAAGTACAGATTCACTTTCCACTGCTAAGGGTTTCTGTCAGGGTTTCTGTTAAGGACTTCAACAAAAAACTTTTCTTCTATAGGGAAGAACCCAAAAAACCCAACCCCCCACAATTTCCTCAAATTCCAATCTCTACAATTAGCAGGGGATTATATTCTGGAGATGAGATTTGATGGCATGTGTTAAGGACATGCACTGGCTGTTAAAATCTTCCTGGTTGCCCAAGGAAACAGAAATGCAAATTTTGATTTTCATTTTTAAAATTTTATAACAGTATTTCTAAAATACTGGACACATAGAGGACTTAGCAGATTAGTATTTATTTTAAACAGCAAGAAAAATAACAAAAAATTCCACATGCAATCTTCTCCCCCATGAGAAAAAGAGAAGATACAGTGCTTGACATGTAAGCTTACCTCTTTAAAAGGGATGGATAAAAACAAAGGTGTCTGTATATAAACACACTGTACCCTACATTGAAGCAATAGTTCCTAAAGTTATAACATCAAGAAACCAACCCGTAACCTCTCCCATGGATGAGCTTACACCCTGGTCTCACACTCAAGGAATTAAACATTTTTTCTCTTCACCACAGTAGCAACCAAGGCATGGATAAGCAGTTTCAGCAACTGCAAGTATATGGATCACTCTGTGGCTACGTTTGCTCTAACGTGTGGCCAACTTTGTGTTGTTTCCACAAGAATTCAGGAAGACTTAAGGATATTCAGGAAAGAAAAAGCAATCCAAGTGTCTGAGGGCACCCAGCTGTGGTTCGGATGGATCAGTTTGCAGCTCCACCATCAGCTTTGCAGATAACCCTGCGTAGTTTGGTTCCCAGCTTCTTCCTTTACATCCTCTAACAATACCACATTCCAAGGGGGTGCAACAAGTTTAGAAAAAGCAGTGCATCTTACCTTTCTTGGTTCTCACGAACAATTTAGTTTTAAATATCTTTTTCCACATATTAAGGGAACTAACTCTAAATTTGCATTTGTGGTGAGGATATTCAGTAGCAGTAGTGATGATGAACTAAACCTGAGAGACTACAATCAAGAAGTTGCTGACACTGAATCCTTCTAAGCTTTCATAAAGATGTTTTGTATTCTGTTGCAAGACAAATTGCAGCTCTGACCTGATCTGCATGAAGTTCTGTCATATTTTGCAGAAGCAAGATGGACAGAAGCACAGTTGGTAGATCTAAAAAGTTCTTGTTTCATACATAGACATCAGAATCCACCAATGCTAAATTTATAGAACACCTATTGTCAAAGCAATTTAAAGACTCGAGGTAGCAAGCTGTACCATGGAATAGCCGTTGCACCTGTATGTTACAAACTTGTCACCTTTCAAAAGAGAGATATACATTTCACGTAACATGAATGTAGGAATGGACCAGCTGGGCTGAGTTGGATGAGCCATCTTGAGACAACAAACGTGCCTTTGCTTCCTGAAAGACTATCCACAAACCAATTTCTGGTTAAACGAAAAAGTTTAAAAATGCTGTAAAATCTGCATTCAGACTTTGGAAGTCTTGCAAGAAAATTTACTGCAGTTAGAGACAAAAGATACTAAATAATAGTTTACCAAACAAGAATGTAAGTTGTAACTTTCACGGCATCCTAATAGGTGACTAGACTGAAAACAGAGGAAGTCAGTTCGCACTGAATATACAAGCACTTCATAAAGCAGTCCTCATACTGCCTTGTGTAGGTCCCTTGGTACACAACCCTCTCTTGCCACACCATGTACTCTGTTCCTAACATTTCAGACCTTTTATATTGATATATGAACATCACAAAAAATAGAGACCTGAGAGAGCAATGTTTAAGTGATTGGGATGAGAGAGAGGACACAGTGCAAATATCCTCTTCCCATTCTGCCTTCTCTTTTCCTTTAAATACTGTCACCACTGATTAGGTAGAGATCAGAAAACTGTAGTACTGTAGGAAGAATAAAAGGACAGTGAAAATGGTAGGCTTGTCACAACTGCGCAGTGTTTATTAACAGAAGGAAGTTGTTAGTTCTTTTTCACTTTTAGCTTGGAAAAAAAATCCCAACATCTATTTCTTCTGAAGTAGGAAATTACGAGTTGGACAATGCAGCTTGAGAAGGGAAAGGAAAAAGTTGGAAAGAGCCTCTTCCTGCAGCAGTGAGCTCTCAGATGGCTCAGTCAGTCCTGCCCTGAAACTTCACTCTTATGCAAGTTAAAATGGATGGCAAAACTGTGGCCTGAAGAGAGTGATGCATAGCTGGTGCTTCAGACTCTCCTCCTCCCCACAAATGCCATAATTCAGTTCAGACTATGCCACTCTGAGCAGCAGATTGCTTTGCACCACCCAGACTTCTGCACGCTAAGGCTGTAGTCCCAGAATGTCTGATACCAGATGTTCACACTACAAATCAGATACAGATCAGATATCCAGCTTCTATCAAAGTCAGAAACCACACAGCTATTTAGGCAGCAGGAATAAAAGGTAGCATAACAGAAACAGACATACACTATTAAAACCTTTGTACAGGACTACTTTTGTTGTTTAAGAAGTTGTGACCACGTATCAGGAGACCATCTTGCACCATGTGGCCATGACATTCTTCCTCCAGTACTAAGCAGCCCCAAACTGTATTTAGCATCCTCTGTAACCATAGTGTCAGCTGTAGGTAAGATTTCAATACTATGCCCTGCTTTGAGGACTTTCAAAATCCCCATTCAATGCACTTGCTTGCCCTATCCCCAGAACTTCTCTCCATCTTCACAACGCTGAACTGCACAGTGGCCACACCAAGAGGCACTAATGCCACAGGAGGAGAGGTAGCTGATAAACCAGCACAGTCTGACACAACCCCGCCTCCACCAGCCATTTCTTCCTGGTCTTGTACTGCCTCCTACTGACGCTGCTTTTTGTACAGTAAGGCTGTAAGAATCCAGCTGAAAAAAATGGGGAAAATAGGAGTATTTTCAGTGTATCTTAGCTAACTGGTGCACCAACCGATTTGACTACACAATGCAGAGGTGTCTCAGGGCAGGAACGAGTTACCAGGAAAGCCGAGGAACTGAACCATCAGTGCCACCAGTTATTTTAGGCATCTGAAATAATTCACTTTAAAAATAAAGTCCTACACTCTGGGTCAAAAAGGACCATGTCATCTTCTCAAGAAATTGCCAACAATCTGTGGGACATTTAGCAATTTGCTAATGCAATTTTTATACTGTATAAATACACACACACACCTTATGCATGTAAACATTTCAATGAAATGAGAGCATTTAATTCTTCCAGTGCTGGTTTTTACGCATGTAGTTCAAACGTACCTACATTATTTCCCCTGCCTTTTGTATGCAGGTCCAGGAGACACAGCTACCGCAGTAATTTGCAGGTAGGTGGCAGAGTCACAGTGGTGGGAAGTTGCAACTAAGTAGTTTCATAATAACACAGTTACAGAATTAAGAAAACCCAACCACCACAACTCTGATGGTGCCATTTAAGTTATACATTTTTAGACTTCCATCTGTTTGTTTAATCAACTGCGACCTTTTCTCCCTCAATCCCAATCTAAAGAACATTTTTTTATGTAAAGACCAATGAATTACGATATTATTAGAATGCCACTTAGAAGCAGATCAATTACTTCTTTGAAAATCCCTCTGTGGACTTTCAAAATACGTATTTCCATCAAAATCATTTATGTTTAAATTCATTTCTATTGGAAGAAAACATCATTTTTTCCATCTACTCAGATAGAAACATGTTTCAAATTCAGCAGTATGAATCAAATACTCAAAGGAAACTAAATAATTTGGTATTTCCATTCAAAAAATAGAGTTGGTCAAAGCAGATCTAAAACAAATTCCAAATACAAAATTACAGCATCCACATAGAGTATATGCTCAAAGCCCAGAAAGCAGAATTTCCCTGCTGTATCCATGACTCAACCTCTGAGGTTACATCCATGCTGCACATTTAGCCAGGTTGCTGCTGTCTGTCTATAAGCAAGCTTTTAGCCTGGACTACAGATCCCACCCAAACAGGCTCTCAAAAATGCTTCCTGGCCCATAGAGAGCTCTGCCTCATCGGAGTGAGGTATGACATTGTACACAATACACTGGTACTAGACTAAGAGTTTCTCTTCCAGTAAAGACAGGGTTTAATCCTTCCTTATCCTCCATATTACCTCAAAAATCAAACAGGATGTCTTAAAATATCTGTAGTTTAAGTGAACATGTTTGACTTTATCCTGGACACTATGAAGGAAATACCTCACACAGCCAGTATTGTTTCAGGAAGGAAGCAACTTCTAAATAAAAGATCAGTGCAGCGTCTGCCATCTTTCAGGTGAGATTCAAATTCTTAATCTGGTCACAGAAGCAGCTGACTAATAAATCTGTACAACAAAGCTCAGGGTTAGGTCATAAAAGCACAAATAAGCAAGACTATTCAGTTATGAAGGTCATTTTCTCTTATAGAGGAAGCAGCAGAGGCAGTAGTGAAACAACTCCGGAGAGAGGACAGGGTAAGGCATGTGCAGTGGTGGCAGGCTCGATGAAGATGACGTAGAGTGTGGCTGTGCACCTAAAGAATGAGAAAAAACTGACTCTGAAGCTGTGCATCTAAACAGGGATACTTTGCCAGTATCATCTCCACTTGGGAAAAGGCACCTGTTTTCCCACTGGGAGCTGCTTGAAAGTCATCTGATTTATAAACAACATGTCAAGAACAGTGCTGTGCTTACTCTACAGAAAAAAAACCCAATTATTTTTTCACACTTTAGCCCAAGAAGCTCCCCTCCTTAAGTCCCCAAAGCATGTATTAAGCAAAATAAAGCCTACATCATTACAACAGTCAATAAATACAATCTTGACTGTTCATTCCATTCCATTCCTGGTAAACACATTCATAAACACTTTCCTCCACATGAATCAACTTTAAAGTAGTCCTAATCTCCATGCTAAAATTTAATTAAGTTTGATACCAAAATCTAGATCCATTTATCTAGAAAGACCAAAAAAATTGACAGCAACAGCTGTTTTTATCTTTTATCAACTTAATGGAAATATTTTTAAAGTACAAAGTTATGATTAGCGCATAATTTGGTAATATGTGACTTATACATCTTACCAAGTCATTAACTGTCAATTTATGTGAAAACAGAAGATGCACTGGTTTTTCCTTTAATGTCTTTGTAGTTTTTTGGGTACCTTTTCCTTAACAATACTAACAAACACAGTTATTCTTCCAGAAAAAAATTTCTATCACACTGAGTTTTTATTACTGCATTTCAACTTACTATAACCTAGTGTAATTAAAAGGCTAGATCTTCTTTCCTATGCCCAAGTTATCACAACAAATACAGATCACAATTTGTGGGTAATTTCAGAATGTGGATCTCCTCTTGGATGAAGCTGGACAAAGATTATGCCTTGTACCCATGACTGGTACTTGAAAAGGCAACATACTGCAGTTGGTACTGTAATTATTTCCATCCTTGAAATGAGAGACATTTTAAAAACACAAGCTTTCAGGGCAACTAACCCCTGCATCTGTCATCACGTTATTGCCAAGTAATATGCACCCAAGTGTAGCCAATCATATAAATGGCATCTGTTACACAATCATGCAGTGTTTTATCCGATGCACACATTGTAAAGCATGATAGGGAAGTACCATTTTAAGAGGAGTAAAAGGCTACTGAAAATACATATGGAAAGGAAAATTCTCATTTATTTTACTAAAACTTGGAAAAGATCTTAATTAAAACGATTTTTTTTCCATTCTGTGCATTTGCGTTCTCTCTTTTTAATAAAAAAAGAATCAGTCATACTTTCAGCTATTTAGTTCCTAAAATATTTCTGTTGCAAGACACCAGTGAAATATTTTGTTGTTCTCTTTGTGAATTTATGTCAGACTGACACTTTCTCATTTTACTTGCAGAAGTTTCATGAAGCCTCGGTGTTGTTCCAGCATAAAGACTTTGGAGTTACATATGAAAGTGTATTTTTGTACTTTTAAAATTTAATTACTAGATGTTAGAAGCAACTCAAGTCAGTGCAACAAATTTTACAGGATTTATAGGATATAGTGAGTTTACAGAATCCTTTGGTTATATTTACTACAGGACAAGTTACACCAGCAAAGACCACAGTATAAAAAAATTTGGTTTAATTACTTTTAGAATTTCCTTTACTGTTTTCAGTGTTCACAATATAAAAAATGAAGACCCTCATCCCCAAAGAAAACAGATAACCACAGGCAATCAGTCTATTCAAAGGCACTCAGCTTGCTTTTTAAGTTTGGCAGACACCAAGCTGCTATTTCTTTAACCATCTGCCGGCCAAACAGTCTCTTCAAAAATTCATTCAACACAATGAATTATACTCAGTGACCAAGCACAAAATCTCATGAACTTACATGGGAAATTTATTTTGTTAAATAAAATATTCATGATCTTACAAAACTGATTCTACCAGACAAGGCCTTTGGCCAATTTTGATTTTTTTTTCCCTTTAACACGCTGAGCCTTAAGCTTCTTTCTTTGCCTGGAATTCATCCATATCGGGTACTGTCCATGCTGGTCTAGAAGAGTTTTTTTGTTTCGTTTATTATCCAGCTCCATTTTGCAGTCATCTGAAAATGAAAAGTATTTAGAGTGAGTCAAATACCTGAATCAGCTTCACAGAAACTATTTGATTACTAGATTCCCCAAAATGATAAAAATATTCCTAGGCACAACAGTATTTGTACATAGAGAGCTGAAGGGTTTATATACTGAAAGCACTTTCCAAACCAATGCAACTGCAACCCAGTAACTTCAACAGCTGATGGTACATGTGCAATATTTTTCCTAAAGGCCATGTCCAGGCAAAGCATCTTAGTCTTTAGTCTGCAATCTACTCCAGTGCTGTGTTGAAGAACATGATGTGTTCCACCACGGAGATGTGCAACCATACATGAAGCCATAGGCTTACTGAAACATGTACACCATGACACACTTTTTATGATGTAATGTTTAAAATCTGTTCTCAAAATTTATTCTGAGTGGAAGATGAAGACAGGTAAAAAGAATAGTAAAGAGAAAAGCTGAAAAACAGCGACAGTAGGAAGTACCAGCCAGTGATGCCACACTTGCCTCAAAAAGTGAGCATGGCATCAAGGTCTAACACATTTACAGGGAGACAGAGAGGATTTATCTCTTGGATCAGGAAGACTGCCCATGACATGGTCACTCCCAAGAACAGCGTCCCCAGCTGGGTAACACCCCACAAATTTCATGTCTTAGTGAAACAATGCAAGAGGTGCACCTTGCTAAGTACTGACTGGAACTGTGCTCTGTAATTTCATTCAAGCTTGTTCCCAAACCGTATGTATGCACTTCAAGTCTTTACCACAAGTTTTATGAAAAGGAAGAAAAGACTTTTATGTTGTGCCTGTCTGATGTTGGGAGACAAAGCTGAGGAAGAAAAGGCCAACATGCTGCTTCAATAGTTGAGGCTGATAGTCTACAGGAATCTGCACCAGAGTGTGCTTAGGGACCCCTAGGTCGGGGTTCAAATACTTGCCAGCAGCAGAGAAACAGCACAGTTGGTGGCAGAACCAAGAGCCTGTCCAGCATGGGACAGGCAGCAAGAAGTCCCAGCTCCGGAAACCTCACAAGGTGCCAGAGAAACACAGCATGACGCCTTCTTAACAGCGTGGTTTTCCAAATGGCGTAGGAGATGCAGCCTCCAACAACACACCACCACCATGTACAGAAGCCTCTTGTCTGACTCCTGCCCTGTCATATAACAGGTTAATCTGTTACATGAATTTGATATTCAAGAAAGTGTGCCCACAATAAAAGTCTGCTGCAACATAAACAAAATGAATACTCCTGAACTAAAAATACCAGTTGTTCACACAGAAAAATGTTTTTGCGGTATTTTGCAATCTCAAGGATGCTGCAGGAATCAGTAACAGGAAGAAACCCACAGAACAGAAGTAATTCAAGGACATAAAGAAAACCTATCAAAGGGGTTAAAGACAATGAGAGAAAAAAAAGCTCTAATATGGGTTATTACAGCAGACTCAGTGGACATGATTACCTTGAGAAACATGTGCATGCCCACAAAGTTTTAAAAACTGCTACAGAGGCTAAGCAGACCTTACATTATTTTCTTCCTAAGAGGAAAAACTGAAAAAAAATTCCACAGTGTGCTGTAAAAAATACCCTAAAGTAACACAGTAAGACATCTGTAATATATACCTATATACTTTCTTTGGCTGCAAAAATATTTATCTGTCTGTGGAAGATACATATTATGGGTGAAGTTTTTATCTACTTCAGTTCTTGTAACACTTGGTGATGCGAACTCTCTTGTCTCCACAGTTAGTCTTGAAAAGTCCTTTCAAAGAAATACGTGAAATATGTATTTTCTTAGGTATTTCTGAGGCTGCTATCTCTCTGCAAAAGCCAAGTGAAATTGGCCAACTGGAGAGAACTTGGCAGCAGAATGGAAGGCGGTGCAGGAAGGACAGACAGCCAAGCATTTACTTTAGAAACTTGATTCTAACAATCCCTTAAAGAACAACTTTTACATGTGGTTTGTGGGACAAATTAGAACCATGGATAAAATGACAAATTATACTTGAAGCTACCCTTAATTGAACAAGTACTTTTATATACCATTCTATTTCCATTTCCAGTATCAGAACACCTTAAGTGGCATAAATTGGAGACTCAAAATAGGACTATGACTTAGTTTGGATGTCATTTTTGGAAAGAGGTGTCTTTCTGACTCCTATCCAATATGCAGCTATTTAAAACCTTTGTTTCCACTTCCTGGGTTACTGCCTTTACAGATTACACTCGATTCCAGGCACAAAGAGGAAGATGGCATTATCTGTCGACACCTAACACCACCCACTCCTGCACCATGCGCAATGCAACACTAATTAATATTGAGAAACTGGGCCCGTACTACTTCTACCCCAACTTCTGTACGTTTAGTAGCCTCCTTAAATTAGGACAGTTAAACAACAATATAGTGCTGTGACTGGAACAACTGCTAAGTGATGAATCCGCACTCACCTGATGTTGTCAGAGACGGCTCTCCATGCGATACATTACATACTTTACATACTAAAACCGAATGTTAATAACCTTGTTCCGGAAGTGACCGGATGCAAAATGGATGCCAGTGTTGCAAAATGACCAGATTCAGTGTTTTAGCTTTAAAAGACAAGTTTTCCGACTCACTGTTCTGTTCTCAGCCTGTAATATTCATACGCCTGATCCCGGCAGTGGAAGTCACAGGATCAGTAACAACACTATAGGACGTGCCGCACCTGGGCGACTGCAGCAGGAAAAACCAGCCGGAGCCCAACTCACCTCTCTGCTCCAGGACTTTCTCGGGGGGCAGCACGGTCGCCACCTCCTTGACCTCCTCCATGATGACATCGGCTTTGGTTCCCAGGATCTTCTTCAGCCTCTCCAGCTCCTTGGGCGCGTTCTTCTTCCTCTTCTCCGCCCGCATCTTCCTCCTCCATTTGCTCCTCAGGCTCTTCGCCATGTCCTGCTGGAAGGAAGCAGGAGCGGTGAGGGCGGGCCTGGGCCGCGCGCAGCACGCGGGCCGCCCCCGGCCCGCTCACCGGCCGCGCACGAGGCCGCCACGCACACTCGCGCAAGGCCGCGCTGCCCTCCCGCGCACGCGCACACTGAGGCGCCCGGCCTCCTGCGCGGGTAGACGGGCCGTACCGTAACGCTCCGAGCGCGCGCGCAGCCGCCTTCCTGCTTCGCGCCCGCGCGGGACCCGGTGCGGCCACCGCCGCGCGGCCAGCGCGAGGGGGAGCCGTGAAAAGATAAATGTGTGTTCCATCACAACGCCAAAAGCGAGCTTTTATTCTTAGCTCCTACCTGCGGTTCTGAACGAAATCCTAAGGCAAAGGGAGGGACCATCACACTCGCTCAAACCCATTCGCAGTCGTACTTGAACAGCCTCGCGCGAAGCGCACTCGCTCACAGCGTGGGGCAGGTCGGAGCCCAGTACCGCGTTCCTCTCGCTCACCTCTCACTGACAGGACCGGCGAGCAGTAACAATCCCTCACTGAACAGGAAGGAAGAAAGCCTTTCAAAATGGTTTTTACGCTGCCTGCCCATCCAGCATCTCCACGGCGTGGGAAGAAGCCAGTCACAGTCACAGCACCTCTACTTTGCCCGCACCGACCAGTCTGCAGCATTCATTCTCAGCACCCGAATTTCTCCAGTCTCAGCTGCAACAGCAGACTAAAGGCTTGCTAATTTTTATTGACACACCATTAACTTTATTATACACAACTTGATAAAATACCATAATCAATCTCCAAATGATTTTCCAGAACATTGAAACGTAGGCAATAAGTAATACCAAAATGAAGAACATTCCTTTAATTGTTTTAACACCCTCACAGCTTCCATAGTGACAGCCCTCAACAAGGACAGAGTATCTCTGTCAGAGACAGCATTCTACTTTACCAAACAAAAACTAGAAAATAATTTAGCTTAGTAAAACATTGCACAATGGTAAACTCATGCTACCCTTCTGTGGTACACAAACGTATGATCAATCCCAAAGGAAACATTTTCAGCAGCTACAGAACAGCAGGGAAGCTTACTCTGGGGCAATCAGGAGTTGGCAAAATTTTAATCATTAATTACGTCAATTGCAAATTAAGTGATTAAAAAAGTGACTGTAATGATGACAGCATGTTAACTACATAAAATACATGGTCTGGGGAAGACCTGTAGCTACGTAAAAAGACATTTTCCCCCCTAAGGAGGGATCAATGTTCATGGAATGAAAACATAATAAAGATTCAGTCTTTAGAAGGCAGAACTATGGAGTTTGCAGATCATCCAAATGCTTAACTTTAATTGTGCTGTAGTCAAACCACACCACTTTTGACTATTTTTTATTAAATGCCTCCAGTAAACGCAGCAGGTGTAAGAACAGATTGATGATGTCCAAGTAGAGATTGATTGCAGCCAGTATGTACTCTTCAGGGGACAATTTGTGCATCAGCAAGTGAGTGTCATAAATAATAAATCCACAGAACAGAAGAGCTCCAGCAGCAGCAAACACCAACTCTATTGTCTCACTATAGAAAAACAGCTGGAGGCAGATAAAACATGAAAAAGATACTTGTGAATTTCATTTTTTTATTATTATTAAAATCCCTGCATAATGATATGCCACATTTAAAGCATAGTCTTTCTACTGTTATGTACACAAAACCACGATATTATGGTGATATTTCAATGTTCTCATTCCATACACTCTCCAGTCACACAATCTCTGAGTAAAAGTGTCTCCATTTAAGAGTAAGGAAGCTCTGGTCTCCAGAATACTAACAGCAGAACAACTAGAAAACCAAAATACAATTATACCCCAAATCTCCTTCACATTCTTTTTATCAAGTAGTGGATCTCAATTGACAAATTTTGTCAATAAACCCAAATACCCCTCTTATGTTGGCAAGGGCAGCACCCAACAAAAATCTAAATTGAAAACGTGGTTAAAAGATCACCAGTGTGATCTAGAACAGTAATGGATCTGGTCAGGAATTTTCTTTCATTAAGCTACATTGGGCTGATCCAAACCTTTTAGTTCCTTTAACTAGAAGTTAGTAAAAGGTCAGGTTCTGAGCGAACTGATTTTAGTGGAAGGTGTCCCTGCCCATGGCAGGGGAGTTGGAACTAGATGATCTTTAAGGTCCGTCCCAACCCACACCATTCTATGATTCTATGACTTTTAACTGTGAACACAAAGTATCTTACCCTCAAGAAACCTGAGAAGATTAACGTCCACAAACAAGCGAAGAGGCTGAAAGAAAATAAATTACACTGTGACCAACAATATACTTTCTTTTAGACTTTAAATATCCTCCTTTCTTATAAAATCTCTTCATAATGTATTCGGCAAGTAAATGTCTGGAATTCTTAGATGCCAACTGTTCACTGGTGTCAGCAGTAAAAGTTTAGAAAGCTGTCAAAAGTTATGTTCTAACTTTAATTTTTTTAAAGATTTGATACAACTGCCTTCTCTCTCAGTGAAAAATCCTGGTAAACTCATTTTCTAATCGTTTTAAGATTCATACACACTGAAAAGAATTTATCAAGAGATCAGAACTGGGCAAAATTTATAATTTAAAATAAATAACCCTCAGCATTCCCTTGAAGCAGGACCTGTTGACCTGTATTCCTTATTATACCTGCAAATCTTGCTTTAAGAAGGGAAAAAAAACCTAAAAAAAAAAAATACTAAAAATCATTGACAACATACCCTGCTCCAAATTTGCTGAAGTCTCTCTTTGACTGCAAGGTATATGCAGTCAATCCAAGAAATACAGCAGTAGTAAGAATAAAGGCTTGCAAGACGATGGAGACATCATAGAAACTCACTATAAACAGAAAAAGTAATCTGTCAATTAAAAAACACTACAATGTGTATTTGCTAAGTTATCTTTTGAGGAAACAGAAATTTAAACTTAACCGTGAACAAAATTAAGTAAATTATGTCGGAACTTGTCTTTGCATTTCAAATTCATGATCATAGGACTCAGGGATCTTGCACTAGCTAAGTCGGACTGTTACTTTATAGCTGTAGCTTCTTAAATAGAAGCAACTGGTCTTCCCTAGTCAGAATTATGAAAACACCAACAAAACAAAACAAAGCAAAACAAAAATATTTTAAAGCATAGATAACAGAGATCTTAAGGAAAAAAACTATCTGAATTTTTCAAGATACTGAAACAAGGGGAAAAATAAAACAATTCCCTGTAAAGGCTCAAAGTTTTGATTAGGGGACAGGAGGGGAAAGATAGCAGAAACAAGTGCAACTATTTTCTTCCCTCCTTCCTCCTTAACCTTCCCTGTCCTCAAATCAGGAGATCATCAGGAACAATGAAGAAGTTTCATCTTATGCTGTTAGCTATAGTTGAAGGTAATGCTATGACTTGACTGCACACTGCCTCATTTCAACCCTGACCATGAAGTACAGAACTCTCCAAATTCAGATTCCCTTCGAGGAAATTGAGGCGGCAGATAGGAATATTTCAACTTGAAGATTAGCTCTGCTTAGAGCTGAACATTATGAAAAAGAACAATTTTAGCTATACTGAAAGAATGGATTCCCCAACTAATTTCTCACTTTAAGTTTATACAGTTTCATTTCTGAATCAGAATCCAGTTTTCTCCCTTGACTCCCTGCTTTGCTATCACTGTCACAAAAATTTTCAAAGAGGATTCAATATCATTTTAGTCACATCTAGAAAACCCTAATGGCAATCAGTACAACATAATGGATTCCTTTTCCAAATTCTTTACGGAATCAGACAATAGGATGGCTACTATTTACCTGTAATGGCAACTGTCAGTGCTTCCAGTAGCGTCTACAAAAAGCAAACCCAAAAAAATAGAAGGATAAGAAACAGATCAAGCCATAAAACACTTACATGGAGATTTCAAATGCAATGACTCCCATTCTGCTATATAATCCCAGCATGTATTTCATTAGGTCTCCTAATCTTTGTGTATGAAAATATGTTTAATTTTCACCAAGAAAATGGCTATCATGCTGTTTTACTGGGCTGGAAGTTGTGTTACATAAAAAGAGTACAATACAAAGTGAAAATGAGTGGGAGACTGCCCCATAGGAAAATGCCATTTACATTTTCTACTGTAAGTGCACAGCATTTGTATTACACTTCTTGCAAACTATTCAAGGGGCTAGAAAAGTAATACACCTTTAATATCTTCTTGGACATCTGTCTAACAGAGTGTCTGCATCAGTTTCCTTTCCACACTTACCCTTTAAACAATCTGTTCACTTACACAGCAAAGCTGTCTTTCTGTTTTAACACAAATACAATTTAGGCAATTCTTAAAGCATCAAATTCTAATTGAGCTACTGTGACTTCTTTTCAGAAGACTGATGTGCTACATAATCCAATATATCCAAGAGCAACTGTTAGCCTGGATCTACATATTCACAACATCAGGCAGAAGACTGAAATTTGAGGACAGCGCTGACTGAACTACCTGCGCTGGAAACATGCTCAGAATTTAGCATCGGAAAGACAACAGTTGGAGAAATAAACACATATGGCCGGTTTGCGTCTCTGCTGGAGGCCGTCCATTAAGCAATTTAGGTAACAGGAATGCGTCCTCCTTTCCTACTGAGCAGTTGCATAGAAAAGATCCCTGACATCAACAGAACAATGAGAGCAGATAGAGAGATAGATTTCTACACACACACAAAAGCCCTTGCTCAAACTGATTCCAAGTTCCAACACTCTTTCTAAAAAGATGCTGAAAGAAACCTGAAGTAGCCGCTATTTAGGAACAACCTGTGGATAGAATCTCAAAAAAGTAAGTCAGACCTTCATAAATATATAGGATATCTTTCAAGGAATACAAGGAAAACAAATTACATACTCCTAGTTTCAAGGAATTCATTACAATGCAAGATATTCTAGGGACTATTAAACTGAATTAATCAATTAATAATTTAATTGAATTAAACACTTACAAATCCAAACAGCAGGTATAAATTAACAGGATGCTGGCGTCTGTAGAGGGTCAGTGCCACAATTACAGCCAGAGATCCAAACCCAGATATCAAAAGCAAGGCAGGCCTGTAAAATTCCATATAAAAAAAACCGTAAGCAAATATCTGGAAGACTATGAAACAGTTTATATAAAGCCAAGTTTTTAAGTGATCACCTAGAAAAAGATATCCAAAGTAAATGTAATGCAAGTTTACAAAAAAACTGTTCTGAAACATACTCCTACAGATAATCAGTTAAAATAGTACACAAGTAAAGACAACTTTTTCATACTAAAGGTAAAGATTGCCCAGGAATCCATTACCTGGAAATGAACACATACAAAGAAGAAAATACATCCATACAAAGTAATAGTATTAAAGTATATGTAATTTCTTGCCTGTTGTGAACTCCACACTCAGAGAACTATTTTTCATAAGCACGTGAATGCAACGAACATGGGCACTAACTGCACCAAAGAAAATTAGTAAATACTTACTGACCAATAAGTATTGCTAAATAATTCAAGTAGCCCTCCAAGAAAAAACGGGACCAACATCAAACGCAAAATCACAACAGTTCTAAGTGAGCATGATAATTTTAAATTATCAGATTTAAACAGACAACTGTAGTTTTACAACTGTTGTATAGCCTATAGCTCATACAGAAACTGAATCTTTCATGCAGTGTTTGATCCTCTTTTTTTATTTGGGCTTTGAAGTGAAAGTAAAAGTCCACAAGTGCACTTGGAGGGAAACAGAAACTAAACTCAGTGCTGTCCTCCTTTCCCAGCTGTTCTTTTCCCTAGCTGTTCACTGCAGTTTGGATTTTGAGACTTGTTATTTTATCATGAAAATCGGAGAGGCAAAAAAAAGCAAGGCCACAGGAATTTAAGCAGACTAATTCTTTTTTGGGGGGGAGGAGGTAAAAGGAAAAAGAAGATGGGAGATGGAGGAAGAGGAATAAGACATGATTCTTCTTTTTGGAACAGGAACCTATAAACAACAGCATTCCAAAGAGATTCTAAAAGTACTTAGACTGTAAAACCAGAAATATCAGTAACTGAGATGTTCTGCAACTCATGCAAAAGTTTGCATAGCAGAGATATTAAAATAAGCACTATTAATAAAGCATCGATTAAAATAAACATGACAACAACAAAAATAATAACAATAACAGTTTTCATAGTAAACCAAGGAGAAAAATGGCAGAGAAGAAAAGTTACTCCCTACTCAAGTTAAACAATATCTATTACAGAATCAAATCACAGGTTATAAAAATGACTATGAAGAATGAAGTGTAACAACAAGCTACATAAATTATACTTAACATATGCTAAACAGCTGCATTTCACCTTAGTATTTACCTCTCATGAACAAATGCCTGCACTCCGGTAGAGTATAGGAAAACTGCAGATGTGACTGTGGTCAATAGAACTTGAATGGAAAGAATGCTGTAGACTTTTCGTAAAAACGCTAGAATAAGGAAAATAAAAATGAAATCAATTTTGATTTACACTTACAAAGTTGAACAGTAAATCAGATACACGTTTTCATTTTTATAAGGAACCAATATAAAGTCATAGTGAAAAAGCACAGAACAAAGTTGTAAAAAGCCATTTTACTTTAAAAAAACTGACGCAGTATTACAGAAATATTACATTTATTTCTGGACATTATTATTTAACCAATAACAATGACGACAAAAGAAATATAGAAAGCATTTGCAAGGAATTTACTTTGGATTAGTTTAAGACCTCTGTACACATATTCTCACTATACTAACAGCATACCTTCTCCATCATGTTACTGTGCCTAATGGACCTACCTGACAAAGGATTAACGTGCAACCCAGAAACAGCCATAAAAGTTTTTAAAAGTAAAGTTTCTACGTTAATATTTAGTTGATTGCTCTTCTATCATATTAAATATCATTTATCATCATTTACAACTTGTATTATACTGAATGGTTATCCACAGGCACAGACAGCTGGACAAAAGAATCCTAGAATTAACAGGCTTCTTAATTCTAGAATTATGGAAAGCAAAGTGTAGTTCAGGACGTACAGAGATATTATACAGCTGATCTCTATTTTGAATAGAAGGAGACCAAGTCCATTAGGCAAAATGCTGTAGAAAGAAGAATAAGCTTATAGGGAAAAAAAATTCAGTCATTAAAAGCTCAGTCTTAAATGAGTTTAAGAGCACATACGAGGAGAAAATGAATTACCTGCTTGCAGCAGGTAAAGTAAAACACACTTTAAGCTGTGAGGGACTGGGGCCTACTTCGTCATAATAAACTGACTAAACCTAGAAGTAGCCTCCTAGCTTGCAAAGCCTTCCCCCCACATTATTAAATGCATCCGCAATTTTGCTTATGGCATTATCTGTTTCATAACTTCTGTGGCACACCCTTTAAAACATGGTAAAACTGTATTTTAATAACAAGAGGTCTCCTGGTTATCAGAAATAAATAATAAAAATTTTCACAGCATACTGCTGTTTTTCTTCCAAAATGTGTCCAGTAACTATTCCAGCAAGGATTACTGATTAGACACATTCTACAAGAGTACTCAATGCATTTGAGATCCGCACATGAACAGCAAAGCAGGATTTCATGGGCATTAGTATGACCTCTTAGCATGCCAAATGCTTCAGTGGAAGAGACAAAAACACCTCACGAAGAAATTAAAATCCCTCAAGTCTCATAGATAAACTTCTGTAATTACAGACACTAATTCT
Source organism: Pomatostomus ruficeps (assembly GCA_013400735.1). Classification (NCBI taxonomy): domain Eukaryota; kingdom Metazoa; phylum Chordata; class Aves; order Passeriformes; family Timaliidae; genus Pomatostomus; species Pomatostomus ruficeps. The sequence continues at coordinate 66,433 of VYZT01001408.1, read as the reverse complement.
TGTATTTATGAATCACAGAAAAGACCTCTGAGATCACTGAGTGCAATCTATGATCAAACACCACCGTGTCAGATAGACCATGTCACGAACTGCCACGTCCAGGCTTTCCTTTAAACACCTCGAGGCAGGTGTGTCTCTGCAGGCACTGTGCATCTCACGCATCATGTTTGGACTTCATCACTCTGGGCAAAAACCAAGTCTGAATCTACGCCGGGTAACCCCTCTCAGAAGACCTACCCCCGTCACAGTTAAACGACAAAGCCTTTCGCCGGCTGCAGTCCCTCACCCTTGATGCCTAACCTGGACGAAGTAGCGCCCTGGCTCCGCACTCACAACCTTTACCCAGGTTAAAACACTGCGCAGAACCTGACTGCAGCTCAAGGCCGGAGGTGACCCGGGTATCACAGAGACACCTGTTCGGAGCACAGGGCGCGGCATCCCCTGACCGTTCCGCCAGTGGGGGCAACGGGGACCTCTCCGCAAGCGCTTGGGAGGCTGAGACGGGGCCGTGCGGCTCTCCCGCTCATCCGCAGTCCGTACCCATGCGGATGTGGACGCTGGCCGAGGCCACGCTGCTGCCATAGTTGAAGTCATCCTCGATGGAGCTCCGCGAGTAGCCCTGCTCCGCCGCCATGGCCGCCGCTCTCTCCGCTTCCGGGGGCGCGGCCGCACTGCGCAGGGCCGGGCAGGGCGCCCCGCCGAGCAGCCGAGCGCGTCGATCGGGGGTGCTGCGTGTATCCCGAGTGCCGTGTCTGACCTGTGTCTAATTTGGGTCTGGAGGAGAAGTTCCAGTGACTGGAAACACCCAGCCCTCTGGCTGGCGCTCACCTTTGGTTCAGCTCTGACTGCTCTCCGGACGGGGCCCCAGCAGGCTGCGGCTGTGCACAGCTGCAGACGCGTGCCCGCGCCCAGCGGTACATGAGGGAAGCGGCGCCGGGGCTGATGCTCCCGTCGGTGCGTGTCCCACAGAGATGAGCTTCGCTGCTAGAAACCTTTAATGCAAAGCAGAATTTTACCACGGCCTGCTCCTAGTTCCGCGTCCCGTCCTTCAAACTCAGTGTAATTGAACAGAAAGCAGAGATGCCCAGCGTTTCTCAGGCGTCTCAAAGCACTTGGCTCAGTCGGACCTCATTGTAGCTCACATTGAGGAATCACAAAAGCCAAGATTTTGGGATGTGGATGAGGGGAGCACAGTAGGCTGTTTTTTAAACTTGTGAATATTATCTAAAGTGTACCAAGAAGCTGAAACGACAGATATTTTAGAAATATATGTAATAGATTAGGCTAGAAGTGCTTTTAAAAATTGGAAAATAGCAGTCTGAGCTGTACTCAGCTTCTCAAGGGAGAAGTAAATAAATTCGATGATTTTGTGATGAAATAATCTTGAGCAGTTTTTCTACTGAGTTGACAGAAGATACTACATTTCACTTGCAGAGACAAGAATTATGAGCATGACTTTATAATCCCGGAAGTATTTATGATTTTCCTAGCATCATTTTACATTTTTAGTTGCTGCAGAGCAGGATCTTTCAGTTTAAATCCTGAATTTGGAGTTTTATACATTATTTGTACTGATGAATAGTAATTGTTTTGAAACAGTTATGCTGCCTGCTTTCTTGCATCTGCCTCTGCAGAAGGACAACACTGATGTTCTCCCAGAAGAAGCATTTTGAGTTCTGGTCATACATCTGCTCTTGCCTTCTTCTAATACATACAGTGCTGTTTTCTTTAAAACGCCTCTTAGAGGCATTCTGTGTGAGAAACCAAAAATTTCAGAGCATTGCCATAGAGTTGACTCCTGCAAACAGTTTGAGGCTTGAGATGATTGAAGGACAGACATAACAGTAGCCTTCAAATGTATTTTATAAGGCTGTTGCAGTCCTCAAGCTGTAGAGAAAGTGTCACGTAAGAGGTAGCATGGCTTAAACTGCAGTAGGGAAGATTCAGGGTGAAAACTTGAGTACTTTTAAGAGTAATCAGGGCAAAGCTGTGGACTAGTTAGCCTGGGGTTTAGGCACAGGCTGGGACATAGGAGATGACAGGAAACAGACATGTGAGCCTTTGCTCTCTCACACACCCATCGCTTGCGTGAAAGATGTTGGATTGATGTAAGCCACCAAGAATCAGTGATGAGCTTATTCAGCAAGGCAAGAGACAAAGCAGCAAAATCACCCAGTGACACCACTGAGAAGCACACTCTGCCAAAGTTGCTGTAGAAGGGAATGAAAAATTATTTACATCTGCGATACCGATAAAGACTGCAATTTTCATGCCAAAAGAGAGCATCATTCTTGTCTTAAGGTCTTTCTTGTTACTTGCGGGCGTGTACAGATGTCAGGGTTTGGGATACTTTTTGTTTAGCTCTCTGTGTTGGAATTTTTCCCCATTCTAGCTGCTGGGGGGTATAATGGGCGAGTGATTAGTTGCTTGGAAACCTTGATGGTGGGTGATTAAGATGGGACAAAGGGGTGACTCTGAGATGGGTGCGGCCGGCTAGCCCTTATCTGGACTTCCTGATAGCTGGGATTGTTTCCCCTCGGAGGGGGGCAGGGATACTGGGACTGGGGACAAGTTAAAAGAGAGCCAAGCAGAGCTGGAGGGTACTCTTCTTCGCTGCTGGACATCCGGAGGAGAGAGAGAGAAGCTGCTGGAGCTCTAGGGAGGATCTGCCACCACTGCAGGCTTCTGTCTCCAACTGCATGCTTCTATCCTTGCTCCCCGACTGGCTGTGACCGTGACTGCATCAAAGCTGCGTGTTTTCTACCAACTCTCCATCGCCTGCTCCAGTGTCTCGAGGGAAGGAAACTCGGGGTTCCCGAGCCCCTTTCTTCCCCTCTCAGGGGAGTCATCGCACCCTCCCTGCGCACCGGGAACACCAGTGCCCCTGCCAGCTGTGACTGTGACTTCATCAACGGGGAATTGCCAACAAAGCGGAAGAGACTGTCCGTGGGTTTGTGTGTTCTTATTTGTTGTGGTTACCATTGTTGTTGTTTTGCCTGCCTCATTATATATATATATATATAAAATATATTAGTAAAGGACTGTTATTCCTCTTTTCTCATACCATTGCCTGAAAGCCCCTTGATTTCAAACTTTTGCCAATTCGGAGGGAAGGGGGTTACATTCTCCTATTCTAAAGGAGGCTTCTGCCTTCTTTAGCAAATACCTGTCTTTGAAACTAGGACAACTGAATGCACTGTGCTGTTTTGGAGCGACTGTACTGAATGAACATTTAATGACACTGTGTCTGGCTGAGTGCTTTCGATGTCTTTGCAATTTTCCATTCCTCACTTGGGAAAGTATACCTTGTAAAATGCTAAATATGCCTTATAAAAAAGAAAGTGTGTTTTACATTGCCTTTCTTTTCTGTATTTGATGTTTTCATAAACATACCTCCGTCACACTATTTTTATTTGAAACCACGGCAGTCCCACAGTGACTCGCTTAGGACTGGCTAGACGCTCCCACTCTGTGTGCGTGCGTGCAGGGGTGAAAGAGCTTTCTGTTCTCCCAGGTCCTGGTCTGGGCTCCGGCATGGGGAAAGGAAGCTCACTGTCACTAGAGGCCTGGGTAAGGACCATGAACTCCTCTGTGCCTTTTGTCTGCCTTATACATAATCGGTGGCTTTGCTGGAAAAAGTCCATCTGTTGCTCAGAGGTACTTGGGAAAGGTACTTGGAGCATTGCCAGGATTCTGCTTCTTTCCAGAGGTTTGTTTTTAAATCATTGTGCCAGAGGCCCTTAGTTTGCTTTGAGCAGTGTTCCCAGAGTGACCCCTCTCAGCAAGGCTTTGATACACATCTGTGTATCTTCACATCATCATGGCTGTTGGGGAGGCAGGACTAAATGGTCTCCTCTTCCCAGACTGCGCAGTCCATGACCTCTGCGTGGCTCCATACAAATGCATGAGACACTACCGCTGTAGTATTGCTGGAGTGTGGTTCCAGGAGTCACACATGGGGCCCCGTGGCTGCCTGCCAGCCTTTCAACAAGGACATAACATCCAGGCAATTTGTGCTCAGGCTAGCACGGCACAAGTGGATGCAAAGCAGTGTGGGAAAACAGAGAAGTAGGTGCATCCACGTGGCCATTAACCATTAATTTTATTCCCAGGTGAACTTTGGTCTGTCAGTTTCAAAATAGCTGGCTAAGTTAAAGAGATCATTTAATTGTGTGATCCTGAGGAATCTTAATTTGAAGAAATGTTGAGTTGTAGCAGCTTTCCAGTATCTAAGGGAGGGCTACAAGAGAGCTGGAGATGTACTTTTTTGCAAGGGTGTGTAGTGATAGGGGTGATGGCTTTGAAATGAAAGAGAGTAGTTTTAGATTAGATATTAGAAAGAAATTCTTTACTGTGAGGCTGGTGAGGCACAGGGACAGGTTTCCCAGAGAAATTGTGGGTGCCTCATCCCTGAAAGCGTTCAAGGCCAGGTTGGATGCAGATCTGAGCAACCTGGTGTAGTAGAAGGTGTTGCTGTCCATGGCAGGGGGTTTGGAACTAGATGATCTTTAAGGTCCTTCCAACCCAAACCATTCCATGAGTTACTGTGAAATTATCCTCAGACTCAAAAATATAAAGTTTTCCATGGGAACTGGAGACAATCATGTAAAGTTATTCCAAATTATAATTCAATGTGTACAGTATATAGGTGTAAAACTATCATGATGTTCTTACAAGGCAGGAAAATAACAAGGAAACTCAGAGACAGATGCACCATCTGTTGCTGTAAAATCCCTGATGCTGAATTTTCAAATCCACTGATCAAGGGAAGAGAGTTTATCTTCTTTAGTACTTACAGTTTCATGAGAAAGACGCTACCCTTTAGCAAGCAGGTCACAAAGCCAAGCTATTCCAGGATGAAAAGCTTCTCTCAATGTTTCTTTGGTTTCTTATAACCCACATCTTTGCCTAATAATGGTATATTGTTTTTCATATTAAATCCAATCTGCATTATATTTTTTTTCATTACACCTCACCCTATTGTAACTCAATTAGCGCCTTTGTTTTTCTTTTTTTTTTTTAAACCACGTGCATTTTTTATAAGATAGGCCAGGTTAGTTTTGGGTCTTATTCTCAGTGGAGGTCTAGATGCAATGAGAAATGGGTTGTGCCAAGGAACAGAGCTATCTGGTGGCACTAGGCAGTAGTCCATCTATGTGGGAGGTATGAGCTTACCTGCCAGGGACCCTGATGTGGAAGCCTGGACCTTTGTTTTAAGGACTGTGAACAGCCCTTGAACAGACATGTTGATTTGATTCATGCAGTTGGGTGAGACATTTTGAATGGGCTCTGGGTGAGTACATTTCCTTTTGAAAACAGGACTTCAGGTTAAATATATCTCTGCAGTTAAAAGAGTAGTTCTGGTAGTTAATAAATTTATCTTAGCATTAAAAGTCTGCTTTCAAGGATTTTGCCCATTTATACAAGTCTCATATCTTTCAAGGATGCCATCTTATTTTGACAAGCTGAGGGATTTTATATTTTAAGGTCAGGATCAATCTGGAATCTGTCTTTGCTTATAATCACACCTTTGTTATTTCAGTAGCTGCTGAAGTTTGAAAAAAGAGCATTACCATTTCATTTCATGTATAAGACTGAATCCTAGGAAAATATCAAATGCTACACTGGCAGCTCAGATATAGGCAATTTTTCCTTTCTTTATGTAAGAAGGTTTTTGTTTTCTTTTTCATGGAGGTAATGTTACAAACTAAACCAATTTAATAACTTCATTACCTTGTGAAATAGAAGGCAGATCATTTCTGAATTTGTTTCTCTGAACAAAACATCAAAGCGTACTCTGCTTTGAGTTTGCTATTATTTGGTTCAGTTTCAATTTAGCAGTAAGAGCTGCTTGAATATTGGGAGTGCCATATGAACTCTGTTAATAAAACCCCTAACTACTCTTTCTGTACAAATTCCAATGTGCTTTAATTGTCTTCAGTCGCTCTCACTGAACAGCCTACATCACCTGCAATGGCTAGTCATTCTGTCATCTAAAACCTGAGTGTACTCATGTAAGTTAGTTTATCTCAACATTTGAACTTACTTTGTTACGATCACTTTTAATTCTGAATCTTTTATTTCCAGTCATTTTGAAAAGTTGAGGTCAGATATGGTTATTTCCATTTGAGTGTCTAGTTCAATCCTGATAAGAACTCCCATGTTCCTACCAACATTAATAGGATGTATGCTGCTAAAAAAGAAGAAAAAACCTGAATATTTAAAATAGCAGTGGCTTTTTGGTCAGGTATGCTCTGGAGAGACTGAAAAGCAGGATTCAGCTCTAGATGAAAACATTTATGTCTCTATTAATAGGTATCTACATGTGTATGAAGTGCTTAAGCAACCATTACTGTCAATGGAAATAAGGATGGCATGCAGATGCCTAAATGTAAGGGTCTGGTGCCATTTTAAGGCCCTCAGTGTATCAATCTCAATTCCATTTGCTCCTCTGTGAAGGCACTGAGCTTCTTTAAATTTTCTCTTTTATCTACAAAGCCAAGCAATACCTTGGGTACCTTGGAACATTCTAAAAGGCACTAGATTCCAACACTTAAGCAATGGCACCCTGCATATGTGGAACATATATGGTGACTGGGACGGGCACGTAGCAAGGGCAGGAAAGAGGGAAGAGGAGCTGGCAAAAACCCTGAAGGCATTGATTATTTCTGTGTAAGAACAGATGTGGAGGTGTAGTCTCACCCAAAAACAAATCAGCAAACCTCCTTCGATGATGATGCAGTCTTGTCTCTGCTGGAAGAGCTTTATCAGCACAGAAGTACCCACACAGATATGACCCTCTTTATTTTGGGAGCATACTGGTGCTGACAGAGCTGGGAAGAGAGGAGGACACACTTCACTCTCAGGCACTGCTTGTACTGAGGGTTTGTGTAGAGGGGCTTCATAAGGCACAAAACATGGCTGAAAACACTTCATCTCCTCATGCTGCCATCACACACGTGTTGACCCCAATGTGCAGAGGCTGCATGCAACTCCTGCAGTGTCCTGCACTGGGGCTGGCGCAAGAAACTTGAGGTGTTGGTGTCTTTCACCATCTTCAGATAAAAATACTGAGGGCATTAAGGGGTCTTTGGGCCATAAGGTGCTGAGCAGCCCTTAGTTTTCCTACACCTTTTTTCCACGGCTGAGTGGCTTTCAAGACACTTTCTGGAGCTTCCCAGCATTGAAAATATAGAGGGAAGGACAAAAGTGATGTGAGATGTTTGTTCTGGTGCTGATGGAACAAGACTCTCATCAGCCTCATGCGGGCTCTTTGGGAAGTGGGTCAGTAGCAAATCCTTTGCTTATTCACAAGGTTAATTATTTAGTTTTCTGAAGTCAGCTTCTTCAGCGTTAAGTCTCGGGAGCTGTGTATCAGACATATAGTTGCTGCTCACTTTGCATAAGGCAGAAACAAAGCTCATGGCTCCAGACATAGCAAAGTACTTCCGTGTTGCTTCAAGGTGCCTCTCTGGAGCAGCAGTGGGAAAAGACTGCCACAGTTCCCTAAACACTACACTTGGTCCAGCAACGGAGAAAAGAAATGAGGACAGATCTCTCAAATGAGTGTTTCCTAGTGTTAATATTTAAATACCAGTTTTAAAACATCAGTGAATCTCGTGTAATCTTGACAATCTCAGATACTAGCAGGAAGAACAGTGGTTCATTAGTTAGCCAGAGATTTGGATAATCACAACTGAATTTTTAGCTAGATGTTCCTTTTAAAACTTGATTTTTACTTTGACAAGGAGTAGTATTACTTGGTGTGTGGTACCTGTACAAAGACTATGAGCTGGGCAATCATCTTTGTTGTATTCAGGATTTTTTTGGCACTGTTGTCTGCGTCACTTGTGTTGAAAATATTTGAGAAAACCTAACTTCCTGTGTGAACTGCTCTTTTTTTTTTT
>VYZT01001408.1:30669-58494 GCA_013400735.1 Pomatostomus ruficeps | reverse complement strand
TTTTTTTTTTTTTGAGTGGAATAGTGGAATTTGGGTTAGATGCTTCCAATGCTTTTAGAATTGAGGTGTATGAATGCCAGAAGTTAATGCTGTGACTTAAAAAGCAGAAGCATCACTTCTTCTGCAGCAACAAAGCAGCCCCTGTTCATTTAAGAAGAATGAATTATGTGTTCCACTATATGTTGAACTCCAGAGGTTCTAAAAACAAGGATTTTGACTACAAGTACTGCTGTTAGCAACATTACCTCTACAAAACACAGATTCATCATACAATAGTTTGGGTTGGAAGGGACCTTTAAAGGCATCTAGTCCAATCACCTTGAATAAGCGGGGACAGCTTCAAAGAGACCAGGTTGCTCAAACCCCATCCACCCTGACCCTGAATGTTTCCAGGGATGGAGCATCCCCACCTCTCTGGGCAACCTGTGCCAGTGTTTCATCACCCTCACTGTAATCTCTAGTGGTGGCTGTCAGCCCACCACCACTTGGGATCAGAATATCCCTGCTGGTAATAACAGTGAGCTTTAGGATATGTGCTGGCTGAGTGGGCTGTAGCATTTAGATTCTGTCTTGGTGTTGTGAAAAGGTTCTCTGCTGAGACACCAGCTATGCTTGAGCTCCTGCCCTCCAAAGAGCAACATATCTAAATTACCTAAACAAAGGGAAGGGGAAAGTTCATATTGAGACATAAACTTTTGCTTTTCAGGAAAGCATAGCCATATCAAATTGATAGGTCAAATCCAGTGATTAAATTTAAAGGATGCTGTTTTAACAGCAATGTTTGCTTTTAAGCCTGTTTCAGAGATAGTTAATACTGAGCATGCAGAAAGGCAACCAGAATTATGCAGTAGTGATGCTAAGAAATTAAGTAATCAGGTAAGTTTCTACTGCAAATCACTAAACCTGGCCTACTGTCATCTGTGTGAGATCTTATTGACCATTCTGTAGCATGCATCATTTGGAGCACACCTGCATTTGTTTGCATCCTAATCCAGTTGTTCAATACTGCTTTTGTTTTTTGGAGATCCTTGCCTGAGAAAAATAGATTTTAAAATTATTTTCATAGATAGTTGACTCTGTATCTTAATGAGTCAGCCATTAAAGTGATTGATATTTTAAATCTAATAGTTGGTGTTAGAGATCTAATCTAATTAGAAACCTAATATCTCCACTAAAATATGAAACACATTCATTAATACCTGCCAAGAAAATAATTGTAATTGCAATTGAACCCTTTTAATGGTGTTTTCTTGATTACTGACCCAAATCTATAATTGTTCTAATTGTTCACCAACTGTTCTCCAATTGCTTTAAAACACTATGTCCAAAGCTAGCAGCCATGCTTTAGATGCTACCACTTTGCTGAAAATCACAGCTGGGGCAAAATTCTGCTTTATCATCTCTGTGAGGCCTCTGGAGGGAACAACAGATGTGATAAAGCGTTAACATAATTATAGTTATTTATGAGACTTCCAACTTTATGAGTTTTAGGGAACCTATCCCTTTATATTCAAACATTAATTTCTCCTTTTTCAATAATAACTGTAAAAAGGAGAGAGAAATCTGTCGACTGGTTTCTGGAGCAGCACTTCCAAGGTATTTTCTAAGTACTAGACCTCAGTCTGCGGGCTCATCTGCCCTAGTATAAAGCAAGACTGAACTATCTGATTTTACATGGCTGGGATGCAAGTAATTTCAGGTAAAAATTTTAAAAAAGGCCTCAAACTCAGAGTAAGCTTCTCTCACAAATTAAGCAAAAAAATAAAGATTCAAATGGCCTACACTATGCCTCAGGATCTGTTCTTTCAATAGAAGCAAACGCGCACAGTAGGAGCTTTAACTCCCAGGGCTGCTGAGGCAAACTGAATTTCACAGGTCAGTGGGGAGTTCTTCTGTGAAAGTCTTCCTTGCCTAGCATGTGTCTCCTGCATTAGAGAAGGGGGAATGTACCTCCCTTTCCTAGTAGTCAGACTACTGCTTTTATGGACTGCTTTGCAATACACATGGCTACACCGATTATTTTGAAGATCTGTGTACTTTTTTGAGGGTGTGAAATAGGGCAGTATTTGAGGTTGCTTGAGCCAGAAGTTCTTCTGGAAAGGTGGGATTTACAGTCCCGCTTTGATTGCCAACATTAAGTAGTAATTTTAGCAGTTTGCATGGACTTGGGACTGACTTACGACTTTACTGTCACCTAAACTGGTTTGCTTGTTTGATTTTTATACAGATTTGTTTAAAACTGCATATTAACCTACATTAGAAGGAATGTGGATAGAACCATATTATTGTATAACTCCATACTGAATAACTCAATGTGTAGATCATAACCAGCATGAGCTGACCTGTGTGTGGGCTGCTGTTTGTACTCACAAGAGGAAGCCAATGGGCACACAAGGGTTGGTGGCAGGGAGGGTATTGCCTTTTTGGGTGGCAGCCTGCATTCCAGCATCTTAAGCTAATTATGGAGTCACAGTTTTAGTTAACACTGACCCAACTATTTCCTTTGTGGCTATCATATTCAAATGTTACTTGAAGCATAAATTAGTCCTTCACTAGTGTTAAGGCTTGGGACAATATCATAAAATAACAGCAGGCTGGAGCTCTGTTACATACCAGGTACCAGTGTAAAAGTGTGTGGCTCAAGCTGTATGGCTCAATGTATGTGGCAGGACCAGCTGGTGCCCAGCCATGTTGTGGTACCAATAGTTTGACTATTTCTCTGCCAGTCTCAGAAATACATGTTTGGAATGATATATCATATTGGGCTTCTTAGGACTTTCGCTCAGAGATGGAAATGCACGCTCAATCTCAAAATACTTTGAAAATTGCTGTATCTGTATCTATGTCCTGAGTGGAATGGATGGCAGAAGTTAAGTGTTATCTGGATAGTGAATTCTCCGTTAAACTTTCTTCAAAATCATACTGCCTTTCTCTTCACATTTCTTGAAATTTGTATGTTGCTGAGAGGTTGCGCTGCTGTGGTTACACTATGGAAGCACTTAAGAGGCAGCTGAAGGTGTCAGTCCTGTCAGATTTTATTATTTTGGGGGAATAAATCCCAAGTGGAGCTCCTCCATCTAAAATGCACATCTGGAACATTTTCAAATGGATATGATTTTATTGATGAGCTAAGGGGAACAAAAGTTTCTGACTTCATCATGGTTTTATCTTTCTAATACAAAAAAAGATGTACATTTTGCAGCGTTAGAGAATGTTACCTAAAACCATTCTTTGTATCTTGTCTTCCCAGGAAGTAGAGGGTATCATTCATCTAATTGAAGTTTGTGTTAATGGCATTTTAGTGCAATATTAGGGAACACTGTTGTGTCTGCTAAGCACTCTAGAAATACAGTAACTGCATAAATGACCCAAATATTTTGTAGCTTTTTTTCAGAGAAATATGTGGAAGCAGGACTTTGAGCACATAGGCATTCTGTTTGGGAGACCACTTGTAGCAATTCTTATGATGATCTGGCTGATGGTTTTCCAGAGACCAATTTGGAATGTAAATATTTATCAACTCATGTTTTTAATTGGCTGTGCTGTGCTGAATCTTGCATAGATGTTAATACATTAAGGTAAGCAATATAAAGCAAATATAAAACTCAGCAGTTTCTTTCTTTTTCTTTTTTTTTTTTTTTACTTTTTGGAAACAATTAGTGTATATGCATTCCCGAATCTCATCATTAAGATATAAAATACTGAAATATGCTTTGATTGACAATTTCTAGCAGCACCAATGTGGGAAAAGATGCTTTTCATCAGCGCCACATATAATTGTAATTCTCATTGAAATTCTTTCTGTAAATAGGTTGATGCTGGGAATATAGTTTGAGAAACTCACAGGCTTTCCTGAAAGTTATGATTCCCATGATGGCAATAAATTACAAAACTCATGTTAAGTGCCTTTGGGTTCTCAGAATACAAATGCAGATTTTTTCTTCAGATGCTTACTGACATTCTACATCTGCAAAGTTTGTTACTTCTCCACAGGACAGAAAGCAAATATAAAATTGCTACATTCTTGTGATTTTATACGTGTTTTAATTCAACAATCTACCAATATGTAGAGACCATTTATGGTATCATTGATGGTATTTCTTTATACAGACTGACTTTAGCCCAGTTCTATTTTGGTGTGAAACTGTAGTTTCGTCTCTTAGGTTACATCAGCCTATGCACTAGATGTGTACCACTGTGTCCCATCCCACTGATGGGACACAGTTTCCACCATCCTGAAGTAACAAAGGATAAATCTTCTACTTTAATTAGTAAAAATTTACTCTGGGATGGTATTTTCCTGTGACAGTAATGTGTTTTATGCAAAAAACTCTTGATTAAGAAAACCCCAGTCAGGTTTCTGACAATATAGAAAGTGGGTTTATGTATCAAAATATGTATTGTTTTCAAATGTAAAATGTTTTCAAATTAATATTTAAAAATCACTTTGATTTTAAATATCAAAAAAGGTAATTTTTTTTCCTGGTAAGTCTATTACCAACTCTGCAACATCACTCTTGTGACACAGATGAAAAAGCAGGCTAATATAAGGCTTTTTGAAACACCATGGTTACACACACAAAGGGCAGAGAATCATCTACTGTACTTCTGGCAACATAAAAAAAAAAAACCAGCAATAATGCTATGTTTTTACATTGCTTTATATACTTAGCATTTGGTTCTTCCTAAGAAATGCATTGTCACTTCATTCTTTTCATTACTAACTTTTATTGCAAACCTTGTTTGAAAAGATTAAAGGAGTGGAGAGATTGAAGAGCACCAAGATGTGGAGAATACAGAAGAGACTTAAAGTTTCCCACGTGTCTCCAGCTGTTTTCCTGCCTTCAGCACAGGCGTACATGGCAAGTTCCCAGCACCTGCCAGCAGTGCTGGTGCTCCATCATGGCACCACTGCTCTGAACTGTGCTATCTGGAGAGAGGGAAAACCCCATGTGAGAGAGGCACACTTTTCTCTCTGCTTCATAGTTCCAGAGTTCACCTTCAGCATCCTTGTACCACTCTCTGTTCATTTACTAGTTTTAATTCTGTGGACACAGCAGTGAAAAAAGTGTGTAATATTGGTGACAAAAAGGGGAAAAGAACCATGAAGCTGTTAAAATTCTATAAACAGATGATAAATAATGCTCAGCTTCCTATGTAAAACCTTGCATGCCCATATCTACTTAAAACTCCACTCCCTGGGATAAATGTTTAGAATAGAACAAAAGAAGAAGGGAAAATGAAATTGCTTCTTGCTGTCAAGAATGTTACGAATAACTCATTGGCTAGTGATATTGAGACATAAGAGGATAGGAAGTATCTGCACATGTTTTTATTTAATACATGTACATACAGAAATCCTGTAATAATTTTCTTGGGTTTTGTTATGTGGTGGTGTCTTGCAATTTTACAGCCATGACTGAGAATCCAAGCTCCCTGCCATTGCAGCTGAAGAGGCAGAGGCTTTTCTGTGTGCTTGTTTTGGGGGAACTTGCTATCAGTTTGATGTCTGTTAAAGATTGTTTAAAAATATAATTGCAGAGGAAATGGTGCTACTCAGCATATATGTACTCCCACAAAGTGTAGCTTATTCCCATTCATTATGAACAGAAGTGTGAACTGGATCTCTCACAGCCGTCCTGGAAACACTCCCAATGCAAGAGCTCTCCTGGAACCTTGTGCCCATCTGCAAGAAAAGGAAAAGGAAAAGCCTTTGGTATCTTCCCTGGTATATGTTTATTCTTATCTTTTAATCTGGCAGGCACACACAGTTCTTGCATGTTTCCTGTGGCCCAAGTATTGGATGTAAGTGAGGTAAATGACTTTGCATTTTTCTTTTATGATAGAGGAGTTGCATCCCACATTAACAAGACTTAAGTACATCTGTGCACTGTAACTCACTGATTATATATGTTTCCTGGTTTATATATAGGTAAAACATATGAAGAAACAGTGGAAATGCTTTCATTCAGAAGTCAAAGCTTTGCAGTTGTAAGTTGATTTTATGTTTTGGCTTCTCCTTTTCACATTAACTTCTTGCCAAGCTGCATGTAAACCTCCTTTGTCTAGAAAACGCAACCTTTTCAAGAGTAAGATATTTCAGGGGTTAGCTGAAACCGGTCTTAACAGTGCTATTCTTCTGGCTTCATGCCTATGGAAGTGATTAATGGTTGGAATTTATATCACAGAGCACATAATAATTTGTTAGAAGAAACTGGATTCAGTCACAGCACAGGCATTTTTCTCTTCCTGTCATTATATTTTGTGAGGACTTACTTATTTCCTGCAATCTCAGCCCATGTGAAGAAGAGAATGATAAAATTTCTGCATAATTTTTCTGAGAATACATTTATACTCCAGATGACCTTTGGAGTAAATTTGAACTATTAGATTTTCCCACATATTTATAGCTCTGACCGTGCATCTTTGCCAGCATATCTTACAGGCTTTATCCACCAAACATTTATTTATGGTTAAAACCAATTTGCACTGGGTACACTATAGAAAAAGTTCAAAGCCATTACATTTGAATTTAAGTTTTCATTTATAGTCTTATTTTTTTCTGTATTGTCATCAGGCAATGTTACATTCAAATTCATAACACATTTACCTAAGTGACTCTTTACTTCATTCAATGCCTTTCTATGCTGATAGTTATTGTCTGTGAAAGTGATTTTCCTGACACCACACTGGCATACATAAAATACTAGTCCTTTCCTTCCTACTGAGTGATCAAGGATTCTAAAGGCACCCAATGCCTATGTTTCTTCACCCAAGCTTACTTGAACTAGATGGATATGCTCATAGAATGAGCTGTTCTACTTTATAGTAAGAAAAATAGTGCAGAAGTCTTAACTGGCAAATAAATACTGGCACTCCCACTTTGTGTCAGACTTTATAAAAATGTTTGCTATACTATACAAGGTATCCCGATGTTGAATACATTAAAATAGATTTCCAAAGAAAAAAATGTTTGCTGGAGAGTGGTTTTGGTTTGAGAGTTTTATCTGGGTTTGTGTTTAGGATTTTCTGCTTCCATCTGTGGCTGCGCAGTGCTGTGTGTGTCTCGCCACGCCATGGCGTACTGGTTACTTCCACCCTGGACAATATGCATGTAAGCTGGTTTCCAGTCCATACCAACAAATTAGGATCCCAGGGAAACCTTGAAGGTAGAGAAAGGAGGAACAATTGTGTGTGATTGAGCAGAGGCCCCCCTGGAGCAATACCTGGATGTAGAGAGTCCTGGGACAGAGCATGCGGGGCAATACAGCTGCATTACTGGCATGGGGCATGGACAGAGAGCTGCTCTCCAAAGATTTACATTAACTCATGGTTTCCTTGAGCAATGACCGTGACAGCCTGTTAAGGCCCCAATTCACCAGTGCCATTAAGAAATGTTTCTTTTAAAACATACCTTTAAATAAGGTCTCAAAATATACATTTAAGTGCTCTGCTGAACTAGGGATTAAGTGTAACACTTGTGTTATCTTCTAGGTTGGGTTTATGTACCACAGGAATTGAAGAAGGTCAAATGAGAGTTCATTTATCCTAATTACTCTGATGTAAGAGAAGCAGCAGAGGGCAGACAGAAAAAAAGATTATTTAATCCTGCCATGTACAGAACAAAAGCACTTTCAGCACCTTTTCAAGACATGTGACAGCACGTAATCTCCCATGTCTCTGCCAATACTTTTATAATTGCACTGAAAATAGATTTTCCCTGTCAACATTAGCTGAGAAACCCTTGTTGCCAATAATTGAGACCTGCAATAGCAGTAAATTTTTCTTAAGAGTAAATGGAGTTTAGAAGCCTTCGATACATCTTGATGTAAAATACTCTGTTACCACTGGTGTTAATACCAATCCAATCTCTTCAAAGTGTGTTTAAGATTTTCTTTTTTGTAAAGTAAGAAAAGAATCCATTAAGGGTCTTGATATTGCAAATACTTCTATATTTCTTTAGCAGTAGTGTCATTATTTTCTGCTCAAAAAGAGTAATATGATCTTCAACCCCTCTGAAAATTTTGAAAAGTTATTTTTTAATTTTGATGACAAAACTTCAACTGGGTGGCATTTAATGAAGAAAAACTAATGAGACTATTCAGGTGGAGGTAATGTAGATTAATCTGTATATCAAAGCCCTTCAGAGAATATCCAGTCTACATTCAAAACCAGAAGACATTTTCTTAAGATTGACATCTATTGTTGTGCTTTTTGAAGTGGAATTTTTGTCTTATACAGAGTACCTACTTAGTTAATGCCTCTGTTTTTGTAATGACAGTTTCTCTTTATACTAGCAAATTTGTTTGAATACATTAATAGGAACAGCCAAAATTTTTCAGTATTTGCGTACTATCCAGATCTCCACTGTGATTTGTGACAGAACTGCAAGGTATGTCATAGAAATGACATTTTCATACATGTTGTGTAGCATTCATACACAGACAGAGCAGCAGACACCAGATGGCATGACATGTACTTAGATAGCAATGGCTCCAAAGAATATAACTTTAATTCTCTTAAAAACTTTCAGTTTTAAAATGTTTGGATAATAAACTGGCTTACTGTCCAGCTGCCTAATTTTATGAAGAGCTCTTAGCAGAATGGAAGGCATTAAAGTGGACCCCATTTCATCTCAGCCAGGGGTCTGTCCCCAGCCAAGTAGTAGGTGACCCTGTGTCCAGCCTTGTCCCATCCCTGCCTGGCTGTGGACCCTGTTTCCCCCAGACCCTGACTTGCTGACTTTCCAGCTGGCCCCCAGACCCGGTGTGTCACTACAGACACATGTGGCAGTGGGGCTGAGGGGTGCTCTGGCTGCCCCCCAGCCTGCCCCTCCCTTGCTGGGCTGGTGGGTGGGCCCAGGCTTGTCCATCCTCAGGGAGATCCCCGGCTGGGAGTTCCACGTGGCTCCTTGCCCCTGGCAGTGACTGTGCGTGCTCAGTCCTTCCCTAAGCATCATAAAAGTGAAACTTCGATCCTCCTCAAATTTTTGCTGCGTTCAGTGAAACTCATGAGTGTGAGTCATGGTGCATCTGCAGAAGATCAGTTGTAAAATGAGAGGCTGAATTTTGCAATTTCAACCATGCTTGAAACTTCATGGCTATTCTCAGTTATATGAAAAAAAATTGAGCTAGAGTTCATGGTAATCACTTCTGTCTTATCCACATAATGTGAATTCAGATGGATGGATTTTACAGGAACCAATATACAAAGATTGGCTTTTTGCATGAGGCCAAGTATTTAGAATTTAAGGTCTGAAAGGAATTTGGTTTTGGAAGTTATGAACAGCTGAAGAGAGAATTTAAAATGGAAGTAACTATTACATTAGCCACGCACTACTACTAATAAATACTAAGCAGTGCAGTTGGGCACTGGCCCAGTGTATGCTTATTTCAAGCATGTGCTGATCTTGAAAATATTTAAGGAATCCCACTGAAAGTGATAGACTTTTTCTTCTTCTTCATCCAGCACATACATAAACAGAATTGCTTCATTGGAGCTATAATGTGCAATAAAATACTAATATAAGAAATAGGAAGAATTTAATGCATTAAGAAAATATAAGCACTGAATTTCCTTGGCCTGATTTTTCACTCTCCATCTCTTCTCTCCCTTCTCACCTTTTCTGATATGCAAGCTATATATATACATCCATGCATAATTCCAGTACAAACATACTTTTGGATAACCACACTTAACCAAAATTATCAGATTTTTCTGTGTCATGCCTGAGATCCCAAGTGCTAGTTCATATTTGCACTGAAAGTACATAAACAAGTAAGTTCTGGAGATAAACAGAGAAGTTATTGGAAAAGGGCAAACCTTCTATAAAATTACATCTAAAGCTATGGAATTGCAATTATCAACTTCTGTAAACTAATATTTTCTTTCCTGAATTATCTGATTGGTAGGGGAGATGACCTTAATTCTTTTTTGCTTTATTTGATTTGACGTTAAATATTGTGGAATGATTTTACCGTTATAAGGAATTTAAGCAAGCAATAAATAATAAAATAATTAAAAACCCTAATAAAATATACTTAATAGCTATAGTTGGTTAATCATAGTTTATTAATATTTTACAATCTCAAAAGTAATGTAGCTTTATTTTATATTATTTTAGGCTATAATGGAAGTTTTGACAGGCTTTGGAAAAGAGATAAAGAGCCCAAAACATTATCTTGGTGAGGGTCACAATTCAAAATGGCACACTAAATTTCTAATTTTATTATTTTTAAATATAGCTAGGTTATACTTTTTCTAGCCAGAAAGATGTGATGGTGAACATGGTGGAGAAAACTAAGTTTAAAATTCATGCCTTGCAAATGCTTGGTCTAGTACATCAATGTACATCATCTGCAAACTGAAATCCACTGTGGGAGAAGTTTGTATGAGAAAATAGCTTTTATGATCAAAATGGTGTTTTAGAATAAATAGGAGAAAGTCAGGAACAGGATCAAAAGTTGGGAACAAATGACAGCATGGTCTTTCCCAATTAAAACCAGATACCAACAATAGAAGATGGGAAGATGATGAAATGTATATAATTTTTTTTTTTTAAATGTATTTACTGGGCTTTTCAAAAACCCCATTCACTTACCCTGTCACATAGTCCTGTCAGGACTATATGAATTTGGGCACCAGTACTGCTAACATGCTGCTCAACACAGATGTCCGTGTGTGGAGTGGAAGAGCTCCCAGCCATGGTGTAATACTCTGGAGCAGTGCATGTGGACCCTGGCCTATGCAAGAGTGGCCCAGGATTCTGGTTTTAAAGACTGGCAGTACCATAATGGTGAAATGCCATCACTTTTCCTGGTTACATTGCAATCCTTCTAGGTCAAGGTAGCAGCAGATAAAAATATTTTTGCATATAAAGTTAAAACATCACACAGCTACAAAATTGTATGAAAACACAACTGTCTTAAAGATCATAGGGTCACAGGACAAATCAGCCGTCAGGGACCCCTGGAGATCTCTACTCCTACTGCCTGTTCAAAGCTGGGTCAGCTGGAAGATCAGACCAGGTTGCTCAGGGCTTTGTATAGGCTGGGTTTGAAAACCTCCAAGGATGGCAACTGTACAACCTCGTAGGGCAACCTTACCCCTGCCTGACTGTCCCTTATGGTGGAAAAGGTTTTACATATCGCCAGTCTGAACCTCTTCTTTCAACTTACACTGCTTTTCTCTTGTCCCTTCACTGTGCACTGGAGCGAAAACCCTGCCTCTGTCTTCTTGACAATCTCTGCATGGGTCCTGGAGAGCTGCTGTAAGGTGCCCATGAAGCCGTCCCTTTCTCAGGATGAAGCAGCCCTGGTCTCTCAGACTCTTCTCACAGCACAAGGCTTAACCATTGCGGTGAGCCTTTACTAAGCTTGGTGCATTCATGGATACATCCTTCTTGACCTGGGGAGCCCAGATCTGAGAGCAGTGTCCTAGATGCAGTCCAAAAAACATTTGATTTTATTTGGATCATATCTCTGATCCGTCTGAGTGCAAAAGCACTTGTGCCAGCAGATGGCACAGAGGGAGCCCAGGCTGGTGAGGGCAGCGAGGAGGGCAGAGGCTGCCCGTGCTGGCAGCCGAACGCTCAGATCTGCTTGGACAGCTCGGTGCGGTTTGGGCAAGGTGTCTGCTTGGGGCTGCCCACGAGGACAGTATCTTCCTGCATTGACGAGGCTGTCCTGGCACCAGTGAGCTTCCGATTCCCTCTTCTACCCCAATTATTATGCAACCCCTTCCACAAAAGGAGTGTATTTCCAGAAGAAAACCTCAGGTGGCAGTAGCACCATAGCTTTTGGAACCGATGCTGGGCTTGAGCAATTGTTCTTCTATCAATCATTAGGACTCGTTAACGCTTGTGCTTAGCATCATTAGCCGTTCGTCACCCGATAGAAGAGTGAAAGTGTTTTTTCCTGGCTGATCTAGTAATGTACAGATCTCTTTTGGAACTCTTGCATCCATGTTTTATATATTCATACAAACGATGCATATTTTTATATAATCATGTCAGCTGAATCTGGGTTACTTAGGGTTGATAATGTGATTTGATTTAGATCTCTCAGAGCACTCTGCTTACTTGTTTGAACCCTTACTTACAGTGATTCAAGATACAGTTTCACAGAGATCAGCTTTGGGATTTCCTTCTAATCTCACTTGCAATGACTCTCTCTCCATCTAATTGAGCTTTTTAGGCATTGGACACTAGAAAATTCTCCCTATACTGTTAGTTTCACTGCTAGTCAGCCATGATCTTTGAAGTTTTTCACACTGTTTAATCTTTCAAGCTCCTGCTCTCAAAATAATCGTGTAGAAAACAGTAAACACGAAAAGTTTCTGTTGCCTCCTCCCAAAATAGAAAAGTGAACAAAAAGCATTCCTCTTGAGCACAGTGGTTCTGAAGTCACATTCCTGCAACTGAACAGAAAAAGAAGACAGTTAAAGAATCAGCAGAAAAATTGCCACTAAAAGGAGTGTGGTGATGGCCCAGTTCTCCAGTCCAGCCCCAAAAGTCCATGCTTCCGGATACCTCTCAGGGAGTTTGCAACCTTATTTTACCTGGCTACAGCACTAGAACAAGATCTTCATGGTCTTATGAGAGTGAGTAATGGACACTAAATGGTATTAGCTCCTTCTGCACTGCAAAATAAAGAAAATAGTAATTTTATTCCGTTTTAATGGACTCTGATATATTTTTGATACATCCACTACATTTGATAGTTTTTACAACAGGGCCTTTGATACTACAGTGACCTGTTTATGTCACCTTGGCCTGGTTTCGACAGAGGTTAAGTTATTATTTGCTCTGAACCATAAGAGGTCCCACAGGCATCAGCAGGACTACTCAGCCTGTGGCACAGCTGAGGCCAGCTGCAACTGGGTGGGTGTCCTGGACCAGCACTGCTGAATCTTGGTGTAGAGTGGAGCAGGGGTCTAACTCCAGTACCAGCTGCTGAGCCCATCCTCCTCCAGCACCTCAGCATTTGCTCCAGAGCCTTCTTGAGTGGACCCCCAGCGGTGGGGTATAACAGATAGCATATTTGGGCAAGATGGTAGGCGACTCTGCATCACTGGAGATGTATATAAGGCTCCAGTTGCTTCAATACTGGAAAGATCTGGGATGAAGACTAAAAGAAACTCACAGTAGCATTTCCTCCCATGGTAACAATTTTCTAAAAACTTCAGTTATTTTTAAAATTAATTATTCACTGTAGATCATTTAATGTCATTTTATAAATGCACGGCCTAATTAAAATACAATTACCAGTCTATTAAAGACCTGATTTGCCCATTTTTCTTTATGTTTATTATTATGAAGCACAGTATTTTAAGTCCTAAGTTGACTTCAGCATGGGGTTTATATTAATGTATAATTGTTGGATTTTATTGATATTTGTGAGGAAAAGTGTGAGATTTCCCTGGACAATCTAATGAATATTTTGCATTAACTGAATGTCTGCCTTTTTAAGGTTGTATTACTTCATCCAGTTTTGGAAGAAATGGGTGCAGAACTTCCAGACTGTTGTGGTTTTAGTAGAAGGGAGGGGGCCATAAAGATGGCTCCTGTGAGAACTTTCTGGAGTTCTTCACCATTTCCAGCAGAGCCAATCTCTGATGGCTCTGAAGATGATGGACATGTCACTGGCCATGTTTGGGCCAATTAGAAAGGTTAGTTACGCCTCTATGATGACATATTTAAGGAAAAATCAAAACAAAATGCACACGCAGCTGCTTTTAGTTAGAGAAGGAGGAGGATGTGAGAACATGTGAGGGAAAACAACATGGAGGCACCAAGGTCAGTGAAGAAGGAGGGAGAGGAGGTGCCCCAGGCTCTGGAGCTGAGATTCCTCTGCAGGCTGTGGTGAGCCCATGGTGAGGCAGGGTGTCCCCCCTGCAGTCCATGGGGGTCCATGAGGGATGCAGAGCCACCTGCAGTCCGTGGGTGAGGTGCCAACATTGGAGCGGGAGATGTCGGAAGCCGCAGCAGCCGCAGCAGCCATGGAAGAAGCCGCAGGAGCCGTAGATGCCAGAGAAGCCGTAGCAGGTGCAGCCCAGTGAGAGACAGAGACTGAGATAAAAGTCCCGCAGTTTGTGAAGGAGGTGACCACGCTGAAGCGGGTGGATGTCGGAGGAAACTGCAGTCCAGGTGGGAGACCCGGTTGGAGAGAGAGGGGCCCCCTGCTTCCATGCTGGAGCAGTTTGTCCTTGGAGGACTGCATTCTGTGGACAAGAAAAACCACGCCACAGAGGTTCAAAGAGAACTGTCTTTCGTGGGAGGGACCCCACGGCCAAAGCAGAGGAAAAAACTCCTCTCCCTAAGCAGGGGAAGAAGATCTTAGAAACGGACTGACCTGAACCCCCACACCCTGCCCCCCTTGCAGTGTTGGTGGGAGGGAGGGAGGGGTGGGGAGTGAAAAGAACGGTGTCTTTTAAAGGTTTAGTTTATTTCTCATATCCTCCTTCTAACTCAGGTAGTAATAAATTTTCACTTTTTGCAACTTTTAAGCTGAGCCTGGTTTGTCCTTGGAGCGTTTTCTCCCGGTTCCTTATCTCAACTCATAGACCTCTGAGTTAATTCCCTCGGTTTTTTTCCCCTCTCCTTCCTTCCTCTGCCCAGCTGTGGCAGGGGAGGGAATGAGTGAGTAGTTGCCTTGGGTGCCTGGCACTTAGCCAGGATCAAAACCACGACACAGAACTGCATGCATTCATTACTTGTCAATTTGTACTTTTTAAAATTTGGGTCTCTTACAAGGTGGCCTGTCCTCCCGTACAATATATCTTGTTCTTGCATATTTTGAGGGAAGTCTCTATGAAGCATCAATGAAGTCACTGTAAAATCAGGCCATCTACATGGGCTTGAGGATAAGAAAGCCAAACTAATTAGAAATAGAAAGGAGAAAATTTTTGATAAATCTGGAGTGTACAAAGTGACTAAAATTGGGATCTAGCATGTGTGTGGGGTTTTTCAGTTGCAGTGGGAGGACACTATAGAGTCATAAATGGATGTAAAAATAGGAGCCACAGGCAAAGGTTGTTTCCCTGTGATGCGTGATAGGGAGGATGGATGAGGAAGTCCAATGTCACCTGCATCCTCTGCAGTGGGAGTTTTAAAGCTGTTTCAGCCATGTGGAAATAGCGTTGGTGCTCAAAATGGAGCAAACGATGCTGAAGATAGGTTTTGGGTGCTTTTACGAGGTGATACTGAAACCTGTCCAGATCAGGTTCCTATGATCCAGCAGTCAAAATCCACCTGCTCTGCTGCTGGGCTCCACTGGGTGGGTGCAACGGTGGGAACTTCAAACAGGAAACAACAGAGCAAATTCTTGCTGTCTGCTGCAGGGTTTGTGGGCCTTGAGACAACGAAGGAGCTGCCAGGAGTCTGTGTATGATCAGCATATGTTTAAAGATCAAGCTACAGTGCAAATGCACCTTCAGACTAGTAAGCCCCAAGGAATCACGTAGACAAGTCCAGGTACGTAATTACTTTCTCCAACTTCAGCAAGACTTCTCAAATGCTTGATGTTTTGAACATGTTTAAAGTGTGAGCTAGTGTCACAAAGCTGTGACAGCTTGACATCTCATGCATGAGTGACTTGTGACAGAGGTGTCAGAATGGCCAGGTGCTTTAAAAGACACTGTTTTTCCATTGCCTCCTCCCTGGTGAAAGGGGGAGCATCATTCTCCAGAAAGACCTGGGTTTAGATTGTGTATTTTACAAATTACTCAGATGCAGTTATAATCAGTCTACACACATATATATGCATTCTTTTCTCTCTCTATGTCCACAGTTATACTTACTTTTTATATATATACAGAGGAACAGGAAAATCACAGAAATGCAATTCAGACAAATAAATGAGACACAACAGTCAAGACAGACTGTGATCCAGAGCTTGCAATTAGAAGGTACAACCAGTGCCTCACTGATTTCAGTCAGATGGCACATACATTCTTTGCAAATCAATATTTTAAATAGGATATAGTGAAAGGAAAGACATAAGAAAACAACAAAATAGCACAAAATTAGTACAGCACAGAGATCACTGTCTGTTAAGAGATAGGAGGGACACCCTATGACTACTGTAAAAACTTGGAGGGAAAAATATGAACTTTTCAGTCAGTGAAAGTGGCAATGTAAAATCACAGTTAAAAGTACAAAAGATCACATCATATAGAAACATTGGGTTATAGTTTTCAAACTAGATACTCTAAGGTATAGGGCATAAAAGGATACCCTATGCAAAAAAAAAGGTAATTGAATATATGGACAGGTATAAAAGTTCCGTTAACTAAGATTAAGTGGAAGGTTTAGGATTTCACTAAATGGTTTACTTAAAATCCAGCTGCTATTGACTGTAAATTTTAGACAAGAGACCATTTTTATTGCCTACACTTTTAATGGTAAAGGACTCACTAATTCCTGGGAATTGGAACGAATTTTTAGGAATAGGCCTATTTAACAAGTGTTCATCTTGAGATCCACCAATCCTTTAAATGGATGATGTTGGCATCTCTAGCTAAGTAAAAATGTCATGCTAGCTCACATCTCATACAGATACCTGCATGCCTGGCACTCATACCACTCCCTTGAATTCAGGTGGAGCTTAGAAAAAGTATTAGGCAGAAATGTAGAAAATATGCTGAAAGAGGTGCCAACTCTATCGCCAGCCTATTCAAAGCAAAGACCAGAAGTGAAAACAGGCAGTCTTAAAGTGTGAAAAAAGATTAATTCCATAGGAAGGAAGGAAGGAAGGAAGGAAGGAAGGAAGGAAGGAAGGAAGGAAGGAAGGAAGGATGGATTTGCTCCTTGCTCAGAATAGTGATTGTGCTGGGAGGGACGGAAAGGTATCATTTCTAGTAACATTGATATAAATATTCCCTAGCTGAGGCTGGCTCATCACACAAGAGGGCAGTCCGTGCTTCCCTTCTCCCTACCTTCTCCCCTCCCTCCTCGCACCTCTTCCAGCACAGCAGATTCCAATAATAAACCCATCACTGTGAAATCCAGGTGTCATCCAAATTCATTTGCTGCAACATTTGCTCTATCCTCTGCTTCAAGATACAGGTTTCAGAGTATTTTATGAGATGCACTTCACAGCTTTGTACCACACAAGACATTCTGCAGGATTTTATGAGCTGCATTTTATAAAATTTTATCAAATGTTATGTAGAATATTTTAGCAACAAGCCCTTTTTTAGGGGATCAATTCCAGTACAAGCTTGCATACATATGAAAGTGCACAGAGCAAATGTGAACATCCTCAAAACACTGTTAATATGTAACTTTCCAGAAGATCTCTGCTGGGCTATTTATTTTGTAATGGAGCTTGTACAGTTCACAGGGAAACTAAAATGGGATATAAGGCACAGCAACTGCTTTATTGTTTAGCTTTAGAAAGCAGATATGCCTCAGTTCATTCAGTGTCCTCTGCACTGCAGAGGAGGGATGATGGGCTGAATAACATCACACCATTCCTCACTGAGCTACCCCTGGCTTCCTTAAACAAGCAACATCTTTGTTTCCAGGTCTCATCAACAACTGACACAGCCTCTGTTTGGTGGACTGACTGTTCAGATGCACTTGCAGCTCTGACTCTTCTCACTGCAATTATTTGTCTCCACCAGTGCTAGGCAGAGCACATCCAATTGTGCTGCCAGCCCCTGCACACCTGCAATCCACAGCCAGCCCTCCACCTTTCAGACACACCCAAAGTACCACAAGAGCTCATTTACATCAGAGATCTGGGCACCAACTAATCTAGTGTCACCCAATGCTGGGCAGAAATTAAGAAGTGGCACCTGAAAACTGTGGGAATCTCTATTTTGTCATGGAAATTTTCTCGGCTTGTATATAAACCCATGCACAGGTAAGATCCATCTCAGCTTCTCTGCAGCCTAGGGAGGTAAGGAGAGGATATCTGAAGATCTCCTTGCACGCGCATGGAAACAGGGCCAGGTGCTTAGGAGCAGGAGCACTTCTCCAGTCTTTTCCAAAGTCTGGGTTTCAGATCTTTGGGGCCACATTCCCCTGGCTTGGCCAGCTGAGAAAAGCCTTGCCTGAGAAGCGCTGTGGTGCAGAGTCCCTGCACAGCTGCAGATGGACATCTTGGATGTGCACCTGCCAGAAGAGGTCACTTTCTGTAGAGTTCTCTGGAAGAGGCAGGCCAGTCCCATTTAGCAAAGTCACTATGAAATATTCAACTTTGTGTTTAATTTTTTAAGTCTTTTCCCATTTGTTTAATGGAAACTGAAACACTGCCATCACTGTCAAGCCCAGGAGCGGTGTTGCTTTGCCAGATCTTTTTGGGTTTACAGAAAATGGCAATATTCATACTTGCATTACAGCAGCAGAAAGTAAAATTGAACATGGCCTTTACATTT
This sequence comes from Pomatostomus ruficeps, assembly GCA_013400735.1. Taxonomy (NCBI): domain Eukaryota; kingdom Metazoa; phylum Chordata; class Aves; order Passeriformes; family Timaliidae; genus Pomatostomus; species Pomatostomus ruficeps. The sequence goes on along the minus strand of VYZT01001408.1, from coordinate 40,113 downwards.
GAAGCATGAAAATTCAGATCACTGAATGCAACATGAGAGTTATTTAAGGTCCTGATAATCTATACATGCACACTGCTTGTCTTGTGTCGTGCCAGGTGTTCTGAAGGATGTGCCCTCTTTAGAGTTTCTGCAAAGGGAAGGAAAAAAATAGTCAAATAAATAAAATCAAAATACTATGAAAGAAAACCAGACAAAACCAATGTTGAATAAGAAGATATATACAATAAAATTTTCCTCCATTAATCAAGGGGTAAAAAAACAAACCCAAAAAATTCAGGGCTAGTTTTGGATAACTTATTCCTAAATTGCTTTCTGTGTGTTATTTTAAAAATCTCTGCATTAGTAACTTTCTTCTCAGACATCAATTGCTATTCATTACTTGGCCATGTCAATGAAAACAAGAAAAACCTCAGGTAATAAATTCTTCTGTTGGAAGGTGATAATGAATTAGTCTGTCTTTAATAATACTGTAGCAGAAGATCAAGAAATATATAAGAAGCACCTTATAATAGAAATTGCACTACATTAAATGTATAGTTTAGGTGGTCATCTTGTTTCAAGCTGAGATCTGCTATGCTTACAGAGAATTGTGCCATTGTGAGCTTTGTTCATCTTCACAAGCACTGTAAATTTGGGGAGAAATTGTTTCTAATGGCAGAAACCTGAGAAAAACATTTGGAAGAAAACAGTCTCTCATTTATTAATATAACAAAGTGAGTCTGATGGCTTAAATAAAAGAATAACCCTGGCAGCTGCTGAGCTTTTACAACCATTTTAAATCAAAAGGGAAGGAAAAACCCCATATAGACACTCAGTGACAAGCAGGAATCAGTAAAGTCAAGAATGAGAACAGAGTAAAAGAGAGACATGCAGCTATTGCAAAGGCAAGCAAGCAGGAACATGCCAGTAAGGCTTCTGCTGTTGACACTGTTCTCTATTTTATATGAATATTTAATCCCAATTAGGCTTTTTGATTCTGTGCCAGTAGTCACTGATGTAAAATTCAAGCACAGTATACTTCAGGAGCACACCCTGGTAGATCTGCTGATTAGCTAAGGGGTTTAGGAGGAACATGAGGGATGGTCATCAAAAAAGTCAAACCCCTCAAAATTAGCAAGGTAATGAATTCTGTTCGGGACCTGGGCGATTCCAGAGCGATGGGAAGTAAAAAATGTAACTGTCATTCAGCAAAGATGAAAAATACATCTTAATCTTTCAAAAATGTTACATAAAATAATTGCTTTAGACAGCTTTGAAGAGCCCCCTTGGCACATTACTATAATTTCTGGCTTTCCAGACTATGGTTTCAGCTCAGGAGAAACTCAGCTGCAGATGCAAGGCTTTGTGAGCCCCAGACTTCTCTCTCACTCCAGGGACCAGACTGATGAGAGCTGCAGCTGGAGCTAGGCTCTGACACTCCAGATTTTGGGCACCGAAACTGACCTTGGAGCCCTTCCCTGGTTTCAAGGCAGGTGCTGCTCTCAGGAGTTGTATCAGGGCCATGCGTGAGCCTGGGAGCTCGAGGAGGGGGCCACCAAGGAGCATCCACCAGGGCGCTTCGAGGGTTATGTGTGATCCAGAATCCTGCCCATCTTGGGAGATGAGCACTTACATCTTTCTGGAGCCTGCAGCTCAGGAGAGAGGCTTGAGGAGCGTACCTGGCGTGAAAGAGACGCTGTAAATGTCCACTGAGACCCTGGGACCTCACTGCCCTGCACCAGTGCTCAACATCAAGCTTTCATCTTGCTCCTTTTCTTTTACTTTCCACCTATGAATCTTTGATTTTACTAAGGCATTAGCTATCCAGAAGGGCTGCTGAAGCAGACCCCATGGGGAAGTTAGGAGGAAAAACACCCCAGCTCTGAATCCTCACTGAGCTTTGGGCAGAAACATGGAAAGCTTCGAAGTAAATAAGCTAGGTACCCAGGATGGTTCAATAATTCAAGAATGAGGGAATTACAGAGGGGGTTTGAGTTGTAATTTTGGTTTTATGTGCCTAATCTTTGCTTAAATTCAGGTGCCTTCGAAGACTTTAAATCTGACTCTAAATTGAAATGTACTGCTACAGGCTCTTTCCTCACTGTCAGCTGAAAAGCAAGGGCTCTGGGAAGTTGTCTGGGGAAAGGTGAATCTTTTCTATCACACTGAGCTACTGTGGATGTCAAATAGAATGAGGCAGCTTTAAAGGATTTTCCCAAGTCAGCTCAGAAAAAGTGATTATATAGGATTTATGAAGAAGCTTCTCATAAATTTAATAATGACTCACCATTTCCTCCACTTGCTAGATTGCTTAGCACTGACTTGGGTGCTCTGATAGAGTAGCATTAGTAAGAAACCACATGATTTATCTTGAGGTGATATTTCATTCTCTGAAGATAGTTCACATCTCTGATATCAGAATGACGGAAAATAATGCTTGCATAATAGAAGGTATATATACGGTATGTTCAAGAAATATTTTTAAGTGCTGTTCTCAGAGCTCTTTCAAACAAATCTGGATTTCTCCCCTTAACCCTGTGACAAGTCAAGAAGAGAGCCAAAATGCCCTGAGTGTAGGTAACTGATCAGAGAGTCTTTTTAACGTAAAAGAATTAGGTAATGCATCTAAACTCTCCTGTCTGCTTGCCTCATCATGTTTAGCACGAATGCCCTTCACCGGTGCCATTAGGAAAACTGGCCAGTTTATGTTAAAATTCTGTTGCAAGCTGCGAAACTAAACTGAACTGACCAGTACTGCTCAGGAGCAGTGAGTGCTGGGAGAGCTGGGTGTCTGGTTTCACCTGCATGGAGGCTCACAGAGCAGGAGAAACAAGTGGGCTGTGATAACATCTGGTCCATCTGACCACAGCTAGTCTCTGCTTCAACATTTACTTCCATGAAAACTGTCCAAAAAAGTGGTTCATCAAGAAGTAGAATAGCCAGATAAGCAATAAATCCACATATCAAGGTCTTGATGGGAATAATAAAAAAATGGAATCATGATTGCTAGGATAGAAGATAAAACTTCGTCTGTTCCTGACCAGTACTATGTTGGAAGGTAGATATCCTGAATCTCATTAGTCTGGTCTTACAACCATTAAAAAATGCTTTTCCTGAAGACCTTCTTCCTTCAAACTTAGTAGGGGTATGTTGGCACAGTTCAAAACACACACATAAAATTTGAGTTCTACTGTGAAACGCATTGTGGAAAGGATAATACATAATACAAAGGAAGGTTAATACATTTGCATATGTATTATTTTTCATTAATTCAATATCAGATCCAATATATGATATTACTGACTGTCTTCATGAGTAATAAAAACACAGTCTGAATGTAAGTGTCTGTTGGTATTGTGTTAAAAAATTCAGGGGGTCTCCTACAAGTGCTCTCAGCTGTGAACAAAAAGACTCAGAATGCAGCAAAATCCATTCTTTGTTAGAACCAAAACTACAAGTATGTTACCCTGCAAGCATGCTTCATGGGAACAGCCCTCTTAAATTAAGAGTAAATAAGTGAGAAGAGTTTTAAATTTCAAAATCTACCACATTAATATAAATAAATTTGTATTATTTTCTGTTAATAGCTGTTACTTGAGTAGACTCATACACAAAGGAGTAGAAAAAGTAACCTTTATTTGTTAGAAAGCCTTTGCCATATGTCATGTCAAGAAAAATTTTCTCTGCTTTACATCTTAAAACTAAATTTTCAGGGGTCATCTTATTATTATCAAATAATTCTGGATGCAATTAGCTCACTGTATAGAATATGTTCATTATGACTGTTTGGGGCATTATAAATGGTGTGTGAGTAGTGCTAATACAAAAGAGAAATCACGATTCGTTACTACCTTCATACAGTGTAGGATTTACCAGTGGATTCAGTCAGTGTTTTGTCTCTCTCCCTGGAAAGCTGTAGGTGAAAGGAAGCATGCTCATAATTACTAATCAAAATTCTAGCCAGGAGCTGGTTTCTAAATGAGTTTAGTGGAGACAGTGCTGCTTATTGAGTGTTGGGCTTTTTCCTTGATAAACAACTGTGGAAAGCCTGCATTTCTTTTCTTTATTTTACATTAGTTTTCTACCTTTTCCTTCTGCATCCTCAGAAAAGATCTTTCTTTTTCATGTTCACGTCTTCCCCCATTCCTCCATAATTCGGCATCTTCTAAAATTTTTCAGCCTACAGTTCAAGGTAGCCCCCAGATTTTCCTGTGTTGCTGCTCCACCCTCCCACACTGTGTGCTCTGTCAGTGCTACTCCAGAGCGTTGCATGACTGGAGATGCGGGGAGGAGACTCCTACACACCATGGCTACCACTGCAAACTCTTCCATCACATATGAGAGACATCTTGGCTAAATTGCAAATGTTAGAACTCCACAATAAACTTGCTCTTCTACTTTATCTATTTCTCATGCATTGTGTCAAATTTTATGCTTCATTCAGAAGAAACGAAAAGTTAATTTCAAAAACTACACCAAACAAAAGCTATGAAACTACAAAAACCGTAACACACAACTCACTACCTCCTAAAACTGTTGCGTATCAGCAAAAGGGGAGCAAACCTGTCAGTGAAGAAAAGAGGTTCTGGCTTCAGGGTCACAAAACACTTGCTACATGCAATCAAGACTGAAAAAATCTTATTAAGTTTTGAAAAATCATCCTGTAATTTTCTTTCTGAGAAATAACGAAGTCCTGGCTTGCAGTGATCACTAAAGGTCTAATATATTTCCAAAGGAAAAGGATATTAGCTGCAGCACTATATCAATCCCAAACCACAATGCATTTCTACCAGCATCTGGCATTTTGGTCTGGAAAACTTAATTTTCACTCCGTGTGAGGACCCCAAAGGGAGCTTTATTCTTTATTTTACTCTCTCTGCTACGCTAAAAAAGCCACATGGTTTGGGCAATTCAGCTGTCACTGTGCATTTGTTTTCCATGAGTATCTTCTGATCCATACTAGATGTGTGACCCAGCACAGTGTTATGTGAGCATTTTAACTTTTTATTAAGTTCAGAGCTGCCATATCCCTCTTGTCGTAACTACTTCCATTCTCCAGGCGGTTTATTTAGGATGGAAGCCATCCCAGAGAAAAGTGCGTAGTGACATTAAGTGCCAGTGAATTTTAAATCCTCCTGACCTCTTTACCCATTGCTGCGTGACAGCATCAATCAAGAAGACGCGACCACTCTTCGCAGTTTTTCTAGTAACCACAAGTCCTTTGTATCAGAGTGCTTTACACAGAAACAAAAGGCAGGGTTTACAGTCTGATACTATGTATCCAGACCTGGAAGTAGTTGGGGTGAATGGGAGGATTGTAAAGTTCTTTCCTGTAATACTCAACTCTATTAGTATCTCTCATCTGCTCCTTCTCCATCCCTTCTCCTCTGTAAATCCTTCTTGGAACCTTGCTTTCTCCAGCAGAACACCGATTGGGAATGCTGTTCGAGGAAGAAGAGAGGAATTAAATTAGTCAGAAATTAATCTTCGTATTCATTGATTTTGTTACAAAAGAAGATGAACAGTTGCATTTAAGCTGGTTTTAGCTCTAATCCGAGCACTTCTATCTGCTCATTATGCTTAAAAGACCATATGAAGAAAATTGTGTTAAATTCCTTACCAGAGGAGTATAGAAAATTTGGGGGAACAGTAACAAAGAAGGGCTAGTGCACAGATGTGATTTATTTATGAAGAAAAATTAATAGCTAAACTCAGGAGCCCAGCTGAAGGCAAATAATTGGAAGGGCTCTCAAAGGACCCTCTGGAAACAGGCTCAAACCTTAGACTGTGGAAGTGCTTACTCATTTTTATTTAGTTCTTGTTCAAGAAAAGCTCCAGATAAAAATTAAACAGGGGGGAAAGTGGTTACAAATGTTTTCCAGATCTGAGTGTCAAGAAAGGCTTTATAAAGCTAATGTGAGCAGTGGCCTTTGGTGGCAAACAGCTGGAAAGTAGAACAATACACAGGTAAATGACTTCTCTTGGGAAGTTTTAGCAGCTACCTGTGAACCGGAAATGAAAACAAGACCTGTTCTTTGGTCCTGGTTCTGAACTGTGAGGAGGGGAAGAAGAGCTCTCAGGTTCTGGGCATCATCTGAGCTGGTGTTTGTTGGCACAGGGCAAAATGTGCCAGGGTGCCTCAGCTGCAGACAGTGTGGATGGTGGCACACCTCCACTTCATGCCCTGTTCTAGCCCGGGGTTAATTTGCAAATACAGATGGAAATTGGGCCCAGAATCACACCCTGACAGTCACACAGTGTGATCCTGCTGACAGTAGGGTGACTTTCTGCTTAGGAAAATTAAAAACCCCATTCCATTAAGCACAGAATATACTACTCTTCAATCAAATCCTGAGGGAAATGTACACCCCAACCTCTTACCCCTCTCCCCCTCCATTTATTCCTACCTGTTATCAGACAAATATTCTCAAAAAGCAAAGAGAAGCAACTACACAACACTACTTAAAACATATTTAATAATATCCTTTTGTTTGACAGTCTCAAAAGGCAGAGAACTTTCCTTTTCTAAGACTTCCTTCTATTTAATTTTGAGTTTATTAACTAGATCTTTGCTGTGGTTCACCAGGAATGTAGAGGTTATACCATCACAGAACAACATAGCTCTGTAAGTTATAAACATAAATAACCAGTCTTGGATTCTCTCACAAAAATGCAGTCTTATGCAGTTCATTTCTCCTCCAAACCATTAATTATGAAAGGATGCTGGGGAAGGGCCTGGGGTAGGGCAGCCAAAGACAAGTGAACCAAAATATTATCATATGGTCATTAAAGTTACCCATCCTTTCATTTACAAATAGCACTGGAGAGTTTCAGGAATTTCTTAGGAAGTCTGTCTTTCATTTTCTGGGGGTTTTGGCTATTTTTTTGGTTTTGGTTTTGGTTTGGTTGTTGTTGTTTCTGTTTTCCATACCCTTTTCATTAATGGAACACATTGGGATAAACATAGGAGGTTTTTTCTGTAAGACACCAAGATATAGACTGTTTTAGAAAAAGTACTTCTGAGTACTACCCACTATGAAACACTGTTAAGGGAGGTTTGATGTGCTCCTGCAGAATCAGATAACAGTACTGGATTTCTCTCCTGAGATATACAAACCGCAAGCATGACATGAAGCCTGGTGAATGAATGTAATATATTCAAGCAGATACCTTTCTGCACATACATCTAATTATAAAAATAGTAATTGGAGGAGGGGGGCGTTGTCTGTACCAGCAGCCATTTTATCCAGGTTTTTTTTCTCTTGAATTTTCTTTCTCCTCCCTCAGACACAGAAAATTTTAAACCATTATTTTAAATGCTCTGCAGCAGTGTGGTTAAGTTAAAGTGACCCTGATTCCACATCTAGATGAGGTCACCATTCTGTAAGGGGAAATATATGCCAGATGCTGCAAACATTCTGTGGGCTTGGGAAGAAAGGAGAATGAAAAGGTTGTCCTGGTTTTCTTCTGAAGCTTTTAATAAGGAGCAGTCCTGTGTCAGAACTTTGAATTAAATGCAAAGAATCTGCCTTGATTCCTAAAGCCCTGACAATGCCAAGCATGTTTTCTGAGCAGAGTTCAACACTATTGCAAATGTGCTGGTTTACATTGGCAGAGTTCCAAGTTAAATCACTTTATCTGTCCTAACCAGGGGGCTCTATCTAACACATCTCAAGTTTTCAGAAAGCCCCTCTTCTAGACTACAATTAAGTATGCTGCAATATGATGCTTTTATAACAACTCTCATTTTAAAAAAAATTTAATGTTTACATATGTCTCAAGTTCTACCAGTCTGATACGTAATGAAGCCTGTGAGACATACATATCTCATTCATGGCATGTTTGACATTTTCTGAAATTACTGTCTGGGGAAAAAGCAATGTCAGTGGAATTACCACTTTTTGCCTCATCTATAGAAATGTCACCCAGCTGTGAAGAGATTTCACATGAGAAACTCTAGTAAGTAAAAGTGCTAATTAATCTGCAGTCATTTTACAGCCCCTTTTCACTAGCCTCCACCCTCTGAAAGCTTCCATATGTTGACACCTGTTTATGGGATCCCTAGATCTCAAAAATCCCCACTCTCCAATATTAGGTCACGCTGGTGGTAGCTGACAGCTTCTGGACCTTGTATTCCAGAAGGCTCATGGCTAGCAGTAAGGATAGGTCTCTGCTGTTTGGGTCCAGCAATCCAATAGAACATCTCAAAAGGCATTTAGGCTGCGCTGCCATTGTCCGTGATTTCACTTTCTCAACAGTATTTCTGTGGACATGATTGCTCTATGACACCCTGAAAGATCACGGGGTGAAAACTAAACCTTTCCATCTCAAGAGGAATAAAAATTTAACCCTTTTTCTGCTACTCCTGCCTCCTGCTGTACTAGATACATCACCTAATTTCATCCTCTGAGGACTTCCCATTGATGTTCCTGGATGGCAAATTCAGACTTACTGTTGGATTCAGCAGACAGGAATGTCTTGAATCCCAGCACAGATCAGGAAGCAGTGAATACCCAAGCAAACCTGAGACTAGAGAATCCCCCCCTACTCCCAGTCCTAGTCAGATTTGAAGATGAACTGCAACTGCTAGTCATCCCTTGAAAGAGGGTGTCTGGTGTGGGGAAACACTAAAAAATGTAGCAAGTCTTACTTAAATCTGGAGGCTGGCATAAATGCAATCCTTCAGTGTATAAATGGTACCTGTCAGAATGTTCTGAAAATTGTTTTCAGAGAAGAATTTCACACACCTATTTAAAAGAGGGAGATTTATATGGGCATACTTATTAAGTGAAAACTTGCTACTGTGGGAAAAGACACAAAGCAGTAAGAGACAGGAAATTATCTCTTCTTGTTCATCAGACTTTGCTTTTTAGGGATTTGCATTTTTTTCACTGAATGCACAAATATTGGGTTCAAATTTATAAACAGATTTTTTCTCCATGTACAGAAGAGCAACACTAACTTCTTTAGTGTCATGATAGATTACACTTTAAGAATCATGAGTTATCATGACAGTGATACCATGGTGCATTGGAAGGTAAAATCATAGGGCTGTCAAAGCATGTTTCTGTGTAGTGTACATTCTTGGATTTTAGGGTGGAATTTGAAGCAAGAAATCAAGGAGAATAAGGTAGTCCCCAAAGGCTATCTAAGATTTCCAAGTATGATTTAAAACCTTTGTGACAGAGTAATTTTTGACTGAATCTCCTGGCCTTGTGTTCATCTGTTTCCTAATGTTTAATAATCTTCTCTTGTACATGTGTTGTGAATTTCTAAATCTATAAACTGCTTATATACATATATAATTTACTCATATGGCTTTCATGGATGTGTCAGGGTTTGGGATACTTTTTTGTTTAGCTCTCTGTGTTGGAATTTTTCCCCATTCTAGCTGCTGGGGGGTATAATGGGCGAGTGATTAGTTGCCTGGAAACCTTGATGGTGGGTGATTAAGATGGGACAAAG
>VYZT01001408.1:0-30229 GCA_013400735.1 Pomatostomus ruficeps | reverse complement strand
GGAGGGAAGGGGGTTACATTCTCCTATTCTAAAGGAGGCTTCTGCCTTCTTTAGCAAATACCTGTCTTTGAAAACCAGGACAGGATGAAATCCTTATCTTAGAGTTAACAATTTTACCATTGACTTAAAACCCCATTAGTTTAGCTTCTTTTCTCTAATTGTACAGGTAGCAGTATTCAGTAAGGGGAAGAAAAAGAAACCAAGCAGATGGGAACCTTAAGCTTAGCTACACTGCAAAGATGAGCAAAACATTTCGTCTCAAATATACAAAAGGGTCATCTGATCCTCACCTAGCTCTAGAAAACCAATCTGACTTCACATGAGCGGCAAAGAGTCACATTTTTGGAAATCAAGGCTTACCTAATGAAACTGGGCACATACAAAGCCATTCATAATCAGTATGCATCTAACTGGATGATAAGGAGAAATGGAAAGGTAAGACATCATACAGAAATTCAGCATGTACAGTATGGATTGTAGAAAGACAAGGAAATTCCAATCAGGCTTGCTGAATACAGTATTAAATTTGCATTTTCAGAATAGACTGGGGCAATCAGACATCCAGTTTCACTTAGACAAATACACAGTTAAATGTGAAATGATGTTTCATAAGAAAAAAGTATCTTAAAGCAGTGATTCAAATATATGACTTCCTAACACCATCAAACACTTCAGTAAGCTAATGCTTTAAATGTTTAAAATTAACATGAATGTTTCCATCCCCTCTCCTGTCTCCCTTTTATAGGTCATGTGTTTTCAGCCTGCCATGTAAAGCAGCGAATTAAGCTGGAGAAAGAATATCAGTATTCATCGCATAAGAACTGAAAACAACTATTTCAATATTCTTATGTGTACATGAGATTTGCAGCAGAGTTTTAAAAGAGTAACAGCTGTCTCTGTCTCTGTACATGTCTCTGTCTTTTTTATTGGTATTACTTTGATACAGTAATGTAGGTATTCCGAGAGATGGAGAAGTGGCAGAGAACCATGCCAGGACAGAGAGAGAGTCCATGCACCTGTGTGAGAGAGCTGAAGACCCTTCAGTTTTGTAAGGAGGAAGGTGGCAAAGAGAAGGACATTGTTTGTAGGACAGTCCTGTGGGTGGGACGATCATGCATGGGAAGGAGTCATGAAACAATGTGGAAAAGAATTGTGTCTCTTTTAGGTTAGACCAAAAGTAATTGTTGTATGTTGACCTATTTTATTACACATCACTTGTTCTAAACACACATGCGAACAACCTATGGTACTGTTCTGAAGGGTATGTCTGTGCTGCTGACAGCTTCTCAGAAACTGGGCAGATTATTTGCTGCATTCTATTTACTGTAGTACTGGGCATTTCTATGTTGCACTTTGGTCTTTTGGGGTGCAAAACCACCCAGTTATTTAATCTCAGTCAGAAGAATCCACCAGCCTTGCACCAGCACCTGCTGCTTTGTGTCTCCTTAAATCTGCTTGCCAGTATTCTGAAGTGGCCGCAAGACATCCATAGTGGCCTCCAGTGTATTGTGGGACAGTACAAAGCAAAACAAAGACGAAACTGGAAGAAAATATAATTTAAAAAAAGAAAGAGAGGGCAAATCAAAACATAGGTGTCAGCAAAATTATTTTTTATTTTAAATAAACTTTACAGAACAATCCATTGATGAAAACACATGCTAGCTAGTGGTGTGAACATGCAAAAATACAACGGTGACATTTTGCTGAAAAAACAGAGCTACAAAACAACATAGCAAATATTAACCTGCTAACTACTAACCAGTGAAAATCAGTTTGAAACAGGTCGATAAATACTTGCTTCCATGACTGAATAGCAAGATTTCTGGAGGACTTCAGAGATCAATACTGAATATGAGAAGGCTTGGTATTCCATCCATGAGCTGTGATTAAGTTTCAGAAAAGGCAAGGATCCGGTGTTGAACAAAAGTGAACATTAAGCAGCAGTGGACCTGCCAGGGTTACAGTGCAAGGAAGGAAGGGTGACTTTCAATGAGGGCCTTCTGGAGAACAATTTGCCAGTTATATATAATATTAAACGACGCTGGGGGCAGCTGGGTGAAACGCAATCGGATATACTGGAAGCGTGATATTATGATTTGAGGGTTTTGTGATGCGGGTTATGTAAAGCCAGAAAATTATGTCCCGAATTATTAAAAAAAAAAAAAAATTCCTCGTCGTTGCTGACTACCCCGACGCTCTCCCAGCGCTCCTGGCCGCCCCCCAGGCCCACAGTCCCGCCCTTCCGCGGGGGCGGAGGGAGCTGCGGCGTGGGCAGCATGGCGCTGTCCGGCGGGGCGCGGGCCGCGACCCTGGACCTGTGGGGGCACCTGCGGCCGCTGCGGCAGGAGGCGGCGGGCGACGAGGAGGACAGCGACGAGGAGTTCGAGGAGGAGCCGCTCCTGGCGGAAGATGCGCTCCTGGAGGCCGCCGGGCGGGAGCTGTCGGCCGCGCTGCCGCCGCGCCNCGGCGCTCGGCCCGGGCCCGCCTGCCCGTGCGCGACGCTTCCCGCATGCGGAGGGTCCAGCTCGGCCCTTCCCCGGTGTCTGAACTGATGACACGCGAAGGGACGGGGAACCGGAGTAGGTGATGAACAGGTAGCGGAAGAGGACGTGTGATCTGTGCTTTTCTAGGGGCACAGGATTGCAACAGTAAAAAAACCAAGGTTTTCCCATTCAAGTTAACTTTACACATTTTTTATTTTATGACTTATGATAGTGTTGATACTTGATGTTAATGATTCCCAGATTTCTGTTTAGAGCTCAGAAAAGTAGGTGAAGTTGGAGCAACCTCTGCCTAAAATGTATTTTGTCCGCAAGTTGTTTTTAAAATGGCTAAACTGAGCTAAATAACCAGGCAGAAATAAATAAGCTGTTACAGACCTAAGCGCTGCCCTGGTGAGGAAGAGGCCCTGCTAAATGTAGGTGCCCACTTTGTTCTGGTCATAGCAATTGGTCCCCAGTTGTCGATCAGGGAATGGTGTATTATTTCTTTGAAGGCAAAGAGGAGACAAACTAAGTAATACAAAATGTTAAGAATTTATTATATTTATTCCTTATAATTTTGGTGGTTTCAGTTGCAGGAAATATTTGGTATACAAATGTATCTGAAGATTATGCAGGTATTGTGATAGAATATTTTGTGATACAACTGTTGAAAATCCAGTTGTAAACTTGAGTTGGCATAAATAGTAAACCATAATATTAAACCATGTGTGTTTAATTGGCGTAATAAATTCATAGGCAAGATTTATTCCTGATGCTTAGAGAAGGAGTTTTAGTGCTTGTTTCTGAGATTGCTTTCACTTTTGTTTTTAAATACTAGTAGAGAGACTAGCATCAGGAGTTTATGAAAACCCGTGCTTTACTTTTGCTACTGCAACTTACAGAAAAGACAAAAACAAGCATTAAATGAACAAAACATGTAATCAACACAAACTTTTAATTTTTATGACTGTCAATTAACATTGAATTTGTTTTTCTTTTTAATGATTCAGTTATTATACAGGAATGTGGCACCAAAAAGGAGTATGAAGTAGTTGGACGTTTTCCATTAGTTGACCCTTGGTGGAAAGTTAATGTTAAAGCTAAAAAAATGGGGTCAAAGTACTTTGTGCAAGGATATCCATCATATTTTCTGCAGACTGATGTAGAAGAAAACAACCGACAAGTATTTTCACTCTTTCTTAAGGACTGTAATGTTCCTGAAAGTTTGAAAGAAAATTTTTTTTCTTGGCTTCCTATGGATTCTGTGCTAAGTTTTAGAAATCTTGAAGAAAAACTAAAACAGTTTCAAGTTTCACAGGTGCAGCCAAGGAAGATCCAAAGTGGTACCAAGGATTATGACATCTTCTATTATGTTTCAAAATCATGTAGGTATATCCTGTTTAATTATTTCATAAGCTAAGGAGTTCTGTCTCATATACTGTGTTGAAACTAACATATACTCATATGTATATCATACAGAAGAACTTCCCTGAATTCTGTAGGCTTGCTAAGTAGAATTGTCTTGTGCTAGGGATGCTCCATTCCTGGAAGTGTTTAAGGCCAGGCTGGATGGGGCTGTGAGCAACCTGATCTAGTGGAAGGTTTTTCTCTTGAAGCAGACATCCCCCCTGTCCCCACTGTGATGCAGTCACTGAGGGTATTTACTGTATTCCTGCTGGATGAAACTCAGTGTGTTCCACTTGCATTCCTGAGGTCCTCCAATCCATAATGGGCATTCAGTCCATGGGACTAGACTTAGCTGCTCTAAAGCAAAGCACTGAAATGCCGAGGAAGTCAGGATGTCTGAGGTTTGCCCTCAGCTTTAGAGCTCTTGTTTTGCTCTGGTGATCTGTTTCCATTACCTGTGCAGACAGGTTGGGTCTATGTACTGTTACGTGTAAGCGGACACAGTTTTCCAGTACCTGGTTTACTGGGCAGTGTCAGGTCAGATAATGGAGGTGACTCCTTTGGATGTCAAATTATGTGTAACAGGAGAGTCCAGAGCCTCTGCTAGACTTGAACTGACTTCACTTCAAATCCCATGTGTAAGGAGAGGAAAATGTTCGGAGTTCTGTAGGCTTTCAGGCTTTGTTCTATTTTTGTACTGACAGAGAAGCTCTTAACTCTTCTTTTTGGACTTCAAATCTTTTCATGACCACAAAGGTGTAGGAATTGATAGCGCTAGGAACACAGATTTGGTTTGCTGTGTAAGTCTTAATGGGATATGTGGATTGCTTTTGGTTGAGGCTTGTCCAGTATGTTCATGAATCCTCAGGGGTAAAGATTGCACAGAGTTCCTGCATACTCTCTTCACCCTTCTTGTAGTGATTTTTTCTAGTATCTAGCTTAAATTAATTTGCTGCATTTTAAGCTTTAATAATTTCTCTATTATTAAGCAATATAGACTCTTCTCCAACCCCAGTTGCTACTGTTAGTATTGTAAATTTTTTTGGTTGTCATTAATTGTTATGGACTCAAGCAGTTTGTTCTTCAAGCCTTCATAGTATTTTTTTGTGTGGGGAAATAGTGAGTATTGATGATTTACATGTAAATTAGGTACTTGCTTAAAAGGGAAAAGGTTTTATCTTTGTCTTTATAAGGGTAAGAGTGATCAGGTAAAGTACTTCACTGAGAAAAATTAGTGTTTTAAATTTTCCTTAACACTTAATTAAAAATAGCCTATTTTTGCTAAGAGATAAAGCTTCTTAAAGTCTTACTTTCTTCTGAAATTTGCTTTTCTTTCTTCTGAAATTACTTTTTTAAAACAAAATATAGAGCAAATCAGTTTTATTATTCCCATATCTCTCAGCCCATGGTGGATATGGGCTGAGAGAGATGGCATTACAGGCAAAGTGATAACTTAATTTTGGGTTCATTGAGAAAGCCAATGGAGAACACTGTTCTTGTAAGTTCCACTACTGGTCTGATACAACAAATTTAGAAGCCTCTTTTCTTATTTTGCATTTGAAATGTTCTTCTGTATGTCTGCATGAAAATTACTTTTAGGTAAGAGGCAGGCAAGGTGAGGTCTGAACTGACTTTCTACAAAATTCTGTTGAGTATGCAGTTTAAACCAAGTTTATAATACATATTTTCCAAGTGAATACATTTATTTGCTGGTTTTATGTCATCTGTTTACATTGTTTTTTTCCTACTGCAGTTCAGGGAGAACAGACTTTAAAAGGATTTGAAAAGAATTACAAAAAGTAAGAAAATGAGAGAAATTTGTGATGCCTTGGACATGGGGGAGGCAGAAGGATGAAACCAGAGTCAGTGTAAATTGCTTTACAACTGTCTTTGTCTATTGCATAAAACTTCCTCTGTTTATGGTGCATGCAGTTGCAGGAAAGACGGTATTGGTAGCTCTGGCTTTTCCAAGGATAATGGAGTTCTTGCCGGTTCTGCTGCCGCGCCACTTTTGCTGTCTGTTGGATAAGGTGTGTTGGCAAAGAAAGACTGATGCGGATGGTGAGGAGGTAGCTGACAAGATGGTAACAAAATTGGATGAGATACTAAAGGATGAGCCATGGAAACTTGGATTCAGCAGGGTAAGTAATGCTATGTACGGTAAAAATACGGTGTTTGCTGCATTTGAGGTGCATTAGACTACAGTGCTGTTTTAGTTACGTGCACTCTATTAAACGGGCATTTGTAGGGGCTAAGCATAGTTCATCTGGAAATGGATGATGTACTGGACTGAGTTTTAGCAAACTGTTTTTCCAGGTGGTCCAGAATAAATTAATCTCAGAAGATTTTTGAAAGCGGTGTTGTTACAACAATTTGTTTAGTTGGGACAAGAGATAGAAAATTAAATGCTTGAGGTAATTGGGCCAAAAGTTAGCTAATTTAAAATCCTCAACTGTTCCCTTCAATTTTATACTGATAAATGAGACTTTCTATTCATAATATGTAGAACAGTATCTATGCTTTCATAGTAAGGTTGGTAAGTTTCTCCGTAAGAGGTCGTCTGGTCCAGCAGTTTGTTTTTTGTAATGGAATTTGCAGTGGTTTCTTACCTTCCTGCTTTCCTTTGCTGCACTTTTGGTGGGCTGTGCTGCTGCACCTCACCTTAGCAGTCCTGTACCTCACATGGGAGCTTCAGCTTAGCTGTTCACAAATAGGGTTGGTTTTCCCTCTGCTTTAGGCCCCCAGTGCTTTACTGGCAGATATTCTGACTTGTCTTTAAGAGCTCTGATTACAGAGATTCAGCAGGGTAGCCAGTATATTTCAGTGTTTCACATCATTTCCTTTAAACAGATTTTCCTGACGTACAGTTTGACTATTCCTTGATGCAATATGGACTGGCTCTCTTGCTTCAAGGACCTGCATTCTCATTGCAGTTTTTTATTGCTTGAAGACTCTCTTTAGCTTTTCTCTGAAGACTGAGCAAGTGCAATTAATTTTTCTTGCTCTCAGTAGTTAATCTGTTTTGCACATCTCAATCTTTCACTATTTTGTGGTAGTGTTTGTACAGGTGGTGTATTTCTTGAAGTAACATGTTCAGAATTGGGTACAGTATTCTGGCTAATGGCTTTCCTGTGCTCTGTTTCTACAGTTTGTGTAGCTTTACATGCAAATGTGCAAGTGGTGTGCAATGAGTTCTCCCTAATACCCAATTTCTGTGCCAGGTGTTTTATTTTTAAAGTTTCTGTTTTGTACAGAAGGGTGACTAAGAGGAATTATCGTTCCAGCTTACTTTTAAGTATTTTGCTTTCATGTAGCTTGAAATGCATAACTTCATACATTATGAAAAATACATACCTTTTTGCAAACTTCCACCCTCTGAATTGCAACTTGCATTTACTAGGAGGAATGTTATTCAGCAAGAGGCTAACATCTTTTGAAATAAATCTATGTTTGCTTTTACTCTTTTTGGGGAGAAGATTATCTATAAGGAGTTGAACCTTTCTTACTGCGAGGCAACGTGGGCCGCCTTCTGTCAGTGTGAACATCTCCTCTGGAAGATTCCTCACTTGCAGAAGAATGCATTAATTCTGTATGATCAGCTCAAGACACAGTGTAGACAAATGGGACACACATACGAAGATCAAGATGAATTAGCTCGTTTCGTATCCAGACATATGTCCATCGAGCATGTTTGGGAATCTCTTGAATTTTTGAAAGATCAGAATATAGTGATTAGGGAGAAAAAGCTGGTGTTTCTGCCTCATCTTTACAAATCTGAAAAAGATATTGCAATGTATGTAGGTGACCTTCTGTCAAACCACACATGGAAACTGGATGTGGATGTGAAAAAGATACTTAGCCTTTCTGAGGCATCAAGAGAAACGGTAGATAACAAAATGAATATTACCCAGGCACACAAATTGAAAGAAAATAATCCAGACAATCATAATGGTGAAAATCACATTCTTGAAAAGGAGGTGGGCTTTATGTCTGATATCCATAGTAAAGCAGAGGTAGACAAAGATCAGGTGATTGCTGTGAAAAAAATTTGTTCTAATGCTGTCACAATCATAAGTGGAAAAGGAGGCTGTGGGAAGAGTACAATAGTTAGCTGCCTTTTTCGTCATTTAAAGCAGATAGAAAAAGAAGTGGAAGCTGCTTCTAAGGACTTTGAAAAAGACTTGGATGCATCTGAGGAATGGAATACATTTGATCACCACTGGGAGTCAAAAAATATGTGTGCAAAAAAAATTTTGAATGTACTATTCACTGCACCTACAGGGAAGGCAACAAGTCTTCTGAGTGAAAAAACTCAGCTTCCTGCATACACACTGCATCAGGTAAGGTTTGTTTTGGGTTTTGTTTCTTGGGGTTTTTGTTTTTTTTTTTTTTTTTTAAATTAGGTTCGGAAACACCTTTTGGCACTGTCCGTTCTTGTTTTGGAAAAAAACAAAGCTTGTTATTGAACTTCCGTTATGAAATGTGTAGCCTATTATTGTTATTAATGGTAATGCTTAGGTGCAGCTTGTCAGCATCTGAAAGTCAGCGTTATGTTTTGGGGAATCATAAGTCAGTGATTTGAAATGCGTTATTTGCTGTAACTTTGGTTTCTTTACTATTTATATACATCTGAAATTTGTGCCTCTCTAGGGCATCTGGTTTTTTCAGCTTCTCAGTTTTGTGTTTTATTTTAATGAAGACAAAAATAATTTCTAGGTGGTAGAGCTGTTTTCTAGGATCCTGTTGCCTAGCAATCATAACAGCACATACATGAAAAGATCAGTAGCCTGGGGTTGAATAAAGAGAGAAATTTCATTTTCACAGTGTTTTCTTAATTACTGTTAGGTATTATGGAATTTTTTTTAGAGAAAAGTAGAAAGCAAACTCTTTGTTAATAGACTTAGGTCAAATCTCTCTTGTTCTAGGTAGCAAAAGGTGTCAAGAAGACATTGGAGGTGTGGAATAAGTCATATAAATCGAAATAATAATAACATAAAAAGTACCGTTGGTTTATTTTATCTTTGGGGACTGGATAGTTAGTTGCCTGTTCCCCTTTCCCATGCAATTTTGGGCATTTATTAATGACAGCAGGTTGTAGTAGGAGGTGTTCTGTTACTGAGCAACCTAATGG
Source organism: Pomatostomus ruficeps (assembly GCA_013400735.1). Classification (NCBI taxonomy): domain Eukaryota; kingdom Metazoa; phylum Chordata; class Aves; order Passeriformes; family Timaliidae; genus Pomatostomus; species Pomatostomus ruficeps. The sequence continues at coordinate 21,208 of VYZT01001408.1, read as the reverse complement.
CTGACCTTGAGCCTTTAACAGTTCCTGGAGGGAAAAAAAAGACTGAGCTTTTTTGTAAGTCAGTGTCAATAATCTCAGCTAGAAATGTATTCACTGAGGAGGAAAATAAGACTGAATGGTTGAGTCTTCAGGGTCTTTACAGGTTTAAGTTCAGAATTTCAGATAATAGCTCTATGTGCAACATTAGAAGATACCACACTGTCTGCTTTTACAAGACAGTTGTTTACAGTTGATTACTGTCAGAGCTTGCTTTATTTTTATTTCTTTCTAGATTATCTATAGTTTTAAATCATGGAGGCGGGGTGAACAAGCACAGCCTTGGAAGTTTTCTGCAGTTACGGTTCTGATTGTGGATGAAGGAAGTTTGGTGTCTGTACATGCTCTTAGTTTAGTTTTAAAACTCTTGTGTGAGCATGCTCAGCTTGCGAAACTCATTATTCTAGGTAAGTGAAATTAGAAAATTTAGCATTATGCAATGATTAATAATGCCCAGTATACAGTGTAAGTATCAGAGCTCCCACCGAGTCTCTTAAAAACCCCAGGGTGTTGCATTGTTCTGTACTTGGGTACTTCTGAGGTCAGATGAGATAGACAGTTTTCCATCCCTCAGTATGAAAGTATCAGCATCTCCATTATCTGTTTAGCTGATTAGTGTTTTGTCTTATTCTGACTTCCATGTGGTAGGTTATTACCTATTGCAACTGGAAAACTTCTCTGATTTCCTTAAATCTGAAGGAACCAATGTTAGCATATTACTCCTATGTTAGAAGGGAGTTTTCATGCCATTCTTAATGCTAGGATCATCTTGTTTTAATTCAGAAAGGAAAGCAAAGAAATGTGAAGTCAAATTTTTATGCTTTCTCAGAGGTTTGCTTTTGACATGCCATTTGTGGCATTTGTTTTTAAATACGTAGCTTTCAAAACGTGTTTGAATAAGATGTGATCACTGTCAGCGCTCATCAAGCGGAGGGATTTGCACTTGCTAGTAAAGCATTACTAAGTGAGGAGTATAAAAAAGCTTAAACTATCCTACAACCTTATTCCCAAGGTTTCTTAGATTCTTGAAGGTTTTAATTCATGTGAATTGCATGAAGGCTGTATGTTACATTGTAGAGGCTTGAGTTACAATGTGGAGGTTTGAGTATTTATAAATTCCAGTGGGTTGTTGTGGAAGATTGGTTAGAGGGCAAAGGGCGTGTGAGCATGGAACGGCTTGTGGCCGAGGAGATGGGGAAACAGCGTAGTCAGTTAGTTTAAGAATGTAAACCGAAGAACACTGTGTCTTTCCCAAGGGAACTATACAATAACAAGATGTTTTTAGTCAGGTAGGAATGCAGAAGGAGGATGGGAAACGGGAATGTTGGCACTAGCAAAAGGGAAACAAAAAAGGGGGGGTTGACTTGCAAAAGCACACCAATAGCACGCTTGGGTTACAGAATATGCATGGGCACATTATGGGGCTTATATTAAGGCATGTAACTGATCAATAAACGAAGCTCATTGCTAACTCACACTGAGTCGTCTGAGTCTTCCCTCTGCAACAGGTTGTGTTTTTCAAGACAATTTCCAACACACCATATGTTATCCCCTCTCACAAAAACTAATGTGTATTCTGTTTAGGTGATACTAGACAGCTACCAAGCATAGACCCAGGAAACATGTTAGCTGATATCTTTGAGGGTCTAAAATCAAAAGGCTTTTCGGTGGAACTGCGAACTAACCACAGAGCTGAATCACAACTAATTGTAGATAATGCATCAAGGTAGGATATCCTTATGTGTGTGGGAAGAATTCATGTAATTCTTGCCTGGCCTTTTACCTGCAAATAGCAGCACATCCAGATTTGACTCTGTAGCACTGCTTCTGTTAGTTTTTTTGGTCCAAATTCATAACACTTGTTTTGAAAACAAACTAACTCCCAAAACAACAGCAACAAAACCCTACAGATTTTTCCAAAAGTATATATTGGACAAAAAAAGTGTGTGCTGGAATACTCTTGAATTTTATGGGACGTATTTCACTATCATGCTATCAGATACTCTCTGTTGTTTTCAAATGAGTTGTAAATGCACAACTGACTTTTTGTCTTCTAAAATGGCTTGCAATTGCTCCTCTAAGAAAGGAAGTTTTAAAGACATTGCTGATAAGTGTGACAACAACTAAACCAGACTGAACTGCTTGGAGAGTTTAGATGTCAAGGGCCATTACATCACAGGTGCTTTCTATTTTTTTTCTTTATTAATACCTAGAAATTAAATGTTTCCAGCATTTGCATTACATTTGTTTTGGAAATAATCCCATTTCCTATAAGTGCATGTTTTCTTTTTTAAACCTCTAACAACAAAATCTAGGTTTTGATGTTAATTGAATTTGAGAATACTCTGAACATTTTCAAGATGTCCAGAACCACTAAGTGTTTGTAAAACATTCTTATTTTTTTGTAACACTTCTGTTTTACTCCATTTTGCTCCCATGAGAAGAACTGTATAGGTAATACTAAGTATCCTGATGGAGAATTTAGAGAATAAATTACCAATTTTTGAATGTGAAATTAAGTTATGCTCTGAGGAAAGAGTTTTTGGGGCATGTAGTGTAGATGACAATTTCTAAGTGGTGAACTTCAGGCTGATGCAGTTGATGATAATGCTGGAATTCTTTAACTGGAAATAACTTTTTGGTTTTCCCTCCAATGCTCTGGTCCAGAATCTCTTACCGGCAGTTTCCTGAATTTGATGAGGTGCTGAAAGTTTCTGCTTGGAATGAGGAAATGACAATGCCAAGCCCGGAGAAGAAATTTATTCTTATTGCTTTACCTGCTGGCGGGAGTTGTGATGGTATCTGTGTGTAGTCAGTTTGTGATCTGGATTTTCCCTTTGGTAAAGCACAGACTATTGTCTGGAACTAAAATTTAGGGAAGATTTCCATCTGGCTTTGTTTGTGGTATAAATTTAAATGCTGCATTCATAGTTTATCTTTTGCCTTCTGTAAGTGCACACAGCAAGACCCATAAGTGCCAAGAATGGGCTGTAGAGCTCCAGCTCACCAGTTAGACTTTGCAATGGGGGACAGCTTCCACCAATGCAGTTGAATGTGGTTGTCTTTTTATATTGTAGCTGGAGCTGTCAAACCTTAAGAGATTTTCAGAATTGATTCAGAGGTGAATCATTTGAGTAAAAAGCAACAGTAACAGTATGGTGTGCTGGACAGGAATGTGCTCCCACTTGTAGAATTGGGTTAGGAAAATTCTAAGAAGGAATGCCACTATTTCTTTTAAATGTTTTGGGGTCAGGGCTAGACCCATTGTTTACTGGGGTTTTTTTTGACATTTATTGGGTATAAGTGGATTGAGTGACCTCTGGTTTTAAATGCATCAAGAAGCTTCAAGGGGAATGCGAAAAAAATAAATAGTGCAAACATTATTACCTTACTCTAGCAAAATACTCAGCAAACAGAAAACTAAAAGTAGATTTCTTCTGTGAAAAACAAGTGTATAGGTCTGTGCTTTGAAAGTATTTGATCTTTACCTCTTCAATGTGCTGTATCAAAACCTTGTTTTGCATGAAATATGCTCCATACAGCTGTTGCTGAACACAGAAGTAAGAATTTGTCTCTTTCCATACCACTGCTTGTTTCTCGGATTTTAATAGTGGGTTAACTGCATGATGTTTTCTTGGGGGAGTATATATGGGTGTTTTGTGGTGTATTTTTGTTTCTTTGGGGGGTGTGTCATTTTGTGTGGGAGCTTTTTGTGTGGGGGGGTTGTTTCTTTTTTGTTTTGTTTTAGACAAGTTGGAATGTCATTAAAGCAAGAAATAAGCAAAGACAGTTTCATATTGAATTATATTTTTTCTGTTTAAAATTCTGAATATTTTATGCCTTACCTTTTATGTCTTTTAAAACAGATTTACAGACTGCCATAAAGACTTTACTTAAAAAAGGGCCAGGATTGAAGGATGCCAAACAATCCCAATTCATTGCTTTCAGAAGGTAATGGAGTATGCAGGCAGACATTGAAAAAATCCTTGCTAGCAGCCACAGTCTAAAAAATAGCTGAGTGTGTTGAGCTGGAGAGACTAGTGGCAGTATCACAAAATTCATAGATACTTGGAATACTCATCACTTAAGAAGTGTGGGATGTAGGGCTCTGACACACTTTGAAGGAAGATTGGAATGGTTGGTAGTCACAGGAGCATGAGTAGTATGGGTGGCTGTGCAGAAACACTGAAGGGATGAAAGGAATGTGCAGTAGTACCAATAGTCCGTAAACATGAGTTCTGCACAGCAGGGTATTTAGGAAAAAACTCTTCCACCTTTAATTGTGCAGAACCTTTTCTCAGTAAGTGAAAAACACCCACTGTTTACAGGTTACCAGTGAGCTAATAAACGATTTGTGAATGCTGAGTAACTCTGGTATCAATTTTACTTCTCCAGTCTGCTTTCAGGTACAATACTGTTATTAGTGATTTTTGTGTATGATTCTTCTAGAATGTGTTTATAGGTACTTAATCTGCATTTAAAAGTTAAAATTCCAGGTCTTTAAAAAGCAAATAAATCTTCTGGCTATTTTTAATATAGCCACAGACAGAAAAGAACCTGTCCAGGCTTTAGTTTTTCTTTAGTTTTCTTCTTTATCTTAAAAAGAAATCTAGATAATCTAGGTGTACAGTGCAAACACTTTCTGTGCATTTAGACAAAACTGTTCTTTACTGCTCTGTTTTCTAAACTCTGAATCAGTAATTGTTTTTAATAGTTGGTAGAAGATCATCAGAGAAGAAAAGGGGCTTTTTGGATTATTTATAAATTAATGCTAATGTGACATTGCCTGTAATTTTTTTTAATCTATCATGATTTTATTCATGTTCTTGTTTTTTATGATTTAGGCAAGATTGCGATCTAATAAATGAGCTTTGTTGCCAACACTATTCAAATCATTTAACCAGGTAAGCCAGTGTTTTGCATTTTTCCTGTGAACAATCTCATTTTGTTTTTGGAAGTGCAATAGCCAGGCCAACACTGTAAAATAAGATTGTAAAACTTCCAATGTTTCATCTAGATCTGATTATGTTATAAATCATTCCTATAATAAACTTTATTTGATGGATTCTTTAATCTCAATATGAACAGTGGTAAACTGCCTTTCATTTAAATTCACTATGTGATTTCTGAGATTTTAAATTACTATTGAATATTCAAAATTCATATAATAGCAACATGAAAAAAATTCTCAAAGCTTAATTTTTTTTGCCACTATATGATTTCTAAATAGCTTCTGAAACATTTTTGGAAGCAGGATTTTTGTGCTACTCTATATTACTGTTTTTAACTAAACAGTTTTACAAAAGTTCAAGATATAAATGTGTTGTCTTAACTATTTTGAACATTATTAAGGTTTTTAATCTGGGTCAAGTACAGAGAGTGGAAAGGGGAAGAATACCGAGAGATGGTAAATACGCACTTTGTAAATATATTTTTCCCTTTTTCTTTCTCTGACTTAGAGACCATAAGAACCGACTTCTGTTTCAAACTGGGGACAAGATTGCCTGCACGCGCAATGTGTATCTCAAGGATCTCCTGCTGGGCTGTGGTGTCAGAGAGGGTTCTCATGGCCATGAATGCAGAAGTGGAGAAACCACACTCACTGCAGAGGCTGTTGACGAGGGCAAACGACTCTGCAATGGAGATACATTTTTCATAACAGGGGTAAGTCCTTGCTGCAAGAACTTGCACAAAGAAAACTTGGTGGGAACTGATTCAGTGCTTGTTGAATCCCCAGAACAAAACAATTCACACTTTATAAGTTTAGCCTACTTAGTTCTGCTAAACGATAGTGTAAAAGGCATGAGAGAGGCAAGGTACAATAGAGAATTCAAGAAACCCCAGTTCTGGGTCCTTTTTGTACAATGTGTTTGAGCTGATTTGATTGTGTTCAGTGTAAATACACTCTGTAACTACTCAAATGTATTGTAACTGGAATAGAGGATGTTTAACATAGTCTGAAGAGTAATGTTACAGCTTAAGCTTTCCCTGGCAGAAAACCAAGCTGGCCTAAAAATAACAGCAACAAAAAACTGGGGTTTTTTTGTTTGGTTCAGTGAGTGTTGAGCAGTGAAAGTATCCGTAGTTAGGGTAGACTCTGAACAGTGAAAACTGCTTTCCTTGAAGGTGGTCAGTGAAAGACAGCAATTTATTGGGTTTGGTGTCTTGTGAAACTCTTTCAGTTGATTGACGTTGCAGCTGTTGTAATTTCAGGGAAAGCTAGAATAGGGACGTACAGATGTTGATCCAGCTGCCGATTCAGGCTCACTGCTGAGTGTTGTGCTATTCCTTTAGGATGCAGAAATTGATAAACAGCGCTTCCTGACCATCAGTAGCACGTACGGCGCCACATTCACTGTGAAATACAAGGCACTGAGGAAGCTGTGTCACATAAAACACGCCTGGGCCAGAACTATTCACACATTCCAGGTAAAAACGCAGCAGCTGTGAGCTGAGCTAATGCACTGTATTTTCTCGTGAAAGAATCAGAAACTTTTCTTGAAACTAGGATTCCTTGAATGCAGGGTGGAAAATATTCTTGAGAGTGTCCCCAGTTTTCTCCAACTTCCTCATTCGTTTTTTAAACAGTTTATGGAGATGAGACATTGAAAGAGCATTCTCACACATTCTAGGGCTCGGAGGAGAGGACTGTCGTGTACGTGGTGGGCCATGCTGGCCGCCAGCACTGGCAGCACGTGTACACGGCCGTGACCAGGGGGCGCGGCCGCGTCTACATCGTGGCTGAGGAGCTGCACCTCAGGAGAGCAGTGAAGAACAAGAACATGCCCAGAAAAACACGTTTGCAGAGGTTTTTGAGGGAGGCAGTTGCAGAAGCAAACAACTGTTCGACACAAATGTCCTCTCCCCTGATGAAGTGCTGGCAAAGTCAGGAGCTCAAGACTCAGTCTGTTTCTGTAACTCAAGGTGCTCCTGACCCACCTGAACTTCAGAGTGACCTCCTGACACAGGAAGGGTCATCAGTTCTCAATAAAGAGCAGATGGACAGTTTGCAGCAAAGTCCATGTAAAAGACAAACTCCTGCATCTGAGGATGCTACAAAAATGCCCCCTGTAAGTACCTCCTTACTGACAAAGCGTAAAACAAACTTTTGCACTCTCTTTCACCACCACAAGTCATCTGGGTACTGTTATGATTGTTTAGTATATATTTATTTTGTAATTTTCAAGTTGACCAGTAATTGGTGAAGCAGTCAAATTTGGCAGATGTCTTTGCAGAGTAATATATGGCTAATACAGGAAAAAAGTTTTAAGGTCAATAATAGTAAACTTACACATCTTTTTACTCACTGGAATGATCTGTTGGCCAGCTTAGCCTGTATCAGCTTATGCTTTGTGCACAAATGTCAGCATTTAGGAGACCTGCCGTGAAAGATGTATATAAAATTTAAAAATCGAAATTGATTTTTGTAAAGTCAAACCTGCTAACAGATGCTTTTTTTTTCATTACATCTAATTTCTGAGCTCATGGAGAAAGCCTTTTTTGAAGATGCTAATATATTTTAGGTCTGGTTCAAACTTGGGTCGTATTTTTGTTTTGTTTTGTTTTGTTTTGACAGACAACAGTAGCAGAATCCCCACTTGGATCTTCTAGACTTAAGAATCTAACTTTGGGACAGCCAGTTCCTAGAAAGCTTTTCAAAAACTAACGAGACAATTACTGACTTTCCTTGGTATGAACCTTTATTGAACCTGTTCAAGATTTTTGGGACAGAGAAGCTGAGTATGCAGGTGCCTTTCAAAGGCTTTCTTGGTTTTGAATGTTCTATGAAGAACAGCTTGTTTTACACTGAGCCTCTTACATTTTCAGTGATCCATTTTTAGTAGATTCATTGGTGCACTGGTCATCAAAAATCACGTAATTCTTCTGTTTTGATGAAGAATGAGGTTAGAGGTCTTTGAGGATCCAGATGTTCCCTTAAAAAATACATGTGGATGTACTTTGATTTAAAGACTCCTAGCTCTCCATACCAAGATTTATCCATCTCCTACTGCTACAGTATTGATGAGATGCTCTTACTGATGTGCCAAAACTGTAGTTTCCTCAAGTAATAAAACAGTTTACAAAGGGGACTTCAGGTTTTTCTAATGTGGCAGATCTATGGCCATGAAGCTTTCAGGGACTATGGATTTTAATCTTGTTATAGACAGAACAAGAAAGTTGCAATCAGTGACAAAGAATTTTTTCCACTTTGCATGAAAAAGATGTAGAACTTGCCATTGCTGCTTTAGCTACTAGTTCTATGCTGATGATGATCTTGGTAAGAATAGCAAAACTCCAAGTCAGAGTTCAAGTAACATTCCACTTTGCACTTTCTCATGTGTATTATGTGATTTGCTGCATTGTAATTGTGAGAATAAGTTGAATGTTAAACATCGGACACATTGTACTAAAATGTGGACAACCTGCTTATTTTTAACCATTTTTTTTCCACATAGGGTAGGAAAAAGTATACTACAAATATAAACAAGGTATTTTTTGCTAAAACTGGGGGAAAAACCGGTGGGAAAAATATAAAGTTGAAAAACTCTACCTCATTTTTAATGTCTTTAAATCACTGTTTATTTCAATTTATACAGTTTTTCCATACAAATATTTGCAACAGTTTGAATTTCAAAAAACATAACATAGACGATAAATATCATGCTATTAAAGTATTAAATTTGTACAAAAATACTTTACAGTTTAATACTTATTTGTTACAAATAAAAATACATATTTAAGTGACTCATGAACCTTGGGGTTTTTGTTGTTTGGGTTTTTTTTTTACATGATTCAGCCTTGAATGTCATTCAGACCTTTTCTGGGAGTGCTGAAATAGAAATCAGAGATACATGTATGTGCAGGGCAGGTGAGCTTATTTATGTATTGGAAACAGCAACAGGGATAGAGTTAAACAGTTTAAATTGACCAGAAACAACTCTGTAAGGTGACTGCTTAGATATGGAGACTCTACAAATGTACAAATCCAGTATCTTTATATTCACCAAGAACAATAATTACCAATAACAACTTGAATACCAGAATAAACCAATGCAGCTGCTGGTGAGCATATAAAGCAACTGGCAGTATTTTATTGCTTGGGGGAAGAGGGGAGATGAAATAATTTGTGTAATGTGTTTGTAAAATATATTTACAATTTTAAATTCTAAAAATGTGTTGCAGAGGGTAGTGTTTATCATAAAGAAAACAAAGCATATTAAATAGGACCTTTTTTCCTTCAAGAAACTGATTGACTTAAAAAGCTCATGTGAGACAGTACAAGTTTTCAGGTTAATGGATCATTAGAGCTTTTGTATCAATTTCCACTGACATAGTTTAAAAAAAGCCATTTTCTTTTTAAAAAAACCTTTCTAATTTGTCTGAATTCATTTCAGTTTCACTCTTTTCAGTAATCCCCTGCCAGAGGTTTTATCCCACTAAAAAAGTCTCTGCTTAAAAATCCCCACAGGTTGCAAGACATAGCCTTAAATATTTCATTGCATAGGGAATAACATGTTCTAACAAAGTTTGCTGAGGTGGGGAGTAATGTTCAATGCAAACTGCAGCTTCCTGCAAGCATTTTGCTGTAACACCTGAACTGTGCTATATTAATGAGTGCACCCTTCTCACCAGTGAATAAAGGTTTCCAAAATCAGAGATGGAGCCATTTCACAGGAAAACCCAGTGCACTAAACCACTCTGCCTTGTCCATCAGACAGCAACACCTTCCTGAAAAAGGAATTTTAAAAACGGCATAACCTGGACCCTACTGTTTGTTAGCAGAGGTTAACTCCATGCTCTTCCCTCAAACAGCTGCTGCTGCTGCTGAAGGGAGAAGAACATTTAGATCATGTGTAAAACATCTCCCTAGTTTCTTATTTGGGGGAAGAAAAAGGCCCTTATGTATTTTTTTACTGTTACTAATCCTAGATTGTTTAGAATGGAATGACTTGACTTAATGAAGAATGAAACTGTATCCAAAGTAACTGTGGATTAATAGAAGCCTTGAGACAGACCGACTGACCTCCTGTGCTTTTTAGTGCTGTACAGCATCTGAGCCTCACTCTCAGAGAAATCTTAAATGGATTTAGCACCATAATTGTCTTTTGTTACCGAAAGTCCCACTCCAGTGGTTTTCTGCTATAAGGTGTTTGTAGGATCCCGTGTCTCCGTACTAACATGAGTGTGCCCACTCTGCTGGAGGAAGGCAGCATTTGGATCGCCCCACTCCCCACTCCCTGAGCTTCCCTTCTGAGATGCCAGTGGGTTTCTGCTAATGACCAGTTCCAGCTTATTGCCAGATTCTGCGATGAGGGGCACAACTAAACAGCAATCAAAGTCTCTGGTGCGAACATGGTTTACCTGATGGATGAGAAGATTGATTTTTGTTAACATTTTAGGAAAAAAAAAAAGAGATCACAAGAGAAACAGATTCATCCTTGAGACTATGGATCCTGATTTAACTATTCCAAGTAGATAATCGCCCAACATAAGACTGTTTAACTGTGGTGTCTGGTCTGAAGACATCAGTTAAGTTTTCTACTCACTCTTTCACACAGAGTGTAGCTGAAGGGATATTTACACTGGTGCTGGCTGTTGCCAGCTATCACAATGCCCACTCCATAAACGGCATTTAACAGCACATGGTTTTTCTGTCTTTCAGTGTTTGTCAATTTAAATGCAGTGGAGCACATCTGAAATTGCAATTCAGTTCAGGTCTTCTCTGGTTTTACCTAATATATATAAATTTATATAAAGTATTCTATTGGGCTAGTTGAGAAATAATTTAGTTTTTTCATCGCAGTCCAACTCGGCACTGTGATAAGTGTGGTGCTGAGTGAGTATTACATTATTCCAACTATGTCAGTCAACACTTGGATTAAACACAGAAATAATTCTCAGGTCCGTACCAAGAAAAGCAAGAAAGACAAAGCTGTCTGGAAATGCTTTGGGAAATTCCAGCTTCCTAGTGAGCATTTGTATGTCTCTTTTAGAGTTCTAAAATACCTAGCATTCTGAAAAAACTTGTTTATGTAAATTTGACTGCACAGGAAAATCCAGCCTTTAGTGCCACTGCATAAAAGTCCAAAGCTTCATGAAGTGCTACCTTTTCTTGCCAAGAAAAGAAATCTAAGAAATCTACACAGCACAGCCTGTGGTGCAGAGCAATTATCGTCATTTGTCCTTCTCCTGACCCCCTACACACATCCCTTCCCAGCAGAAATACAAACAAACTCTGGTGCTCATTATTTAAAATATAATAAGCAATGTAGGTTACAGGGCTGTTCCAAGTAACAAAACTGCAAAACTGCAGTTTTCTACAGTCACATCTCCAAAGACGGATACCCAAACACCCTCCAGTGTGGTTATAAATCTTTCCCCAAAGTAATCTGTATGTCATGTCCCTTCATGCTAAACCTGCACAGTGCCAGAAACGTTACCTGTAAAAGTCTGTCATATGGTTTTAAACCTCCCAGATCGCCAGGGCCAGCTGGTCGAATGTTTTTAACATACACTCCTTTTTCCAATAAACCATCTGAGACACTGAACCCGAAGTCTTCTCCATCAGAGTCCTTGTACAAAGTTACCTGTGGAGGAGATGTGATGTGATGAGAAAGAAAAAAGTTTGTGCCCATTTCTACAACCATTAGGCAGGCTTTCTTCCTAGAATGGTTTTGGTGATTTTTTTTCTACATTAGATCACTTACCTACTATTTGGTACTTACAGTATTAAAGTTGTCCCCATTTTGACATTATGTTAATATCCTCAGAAGCCACCTTATTCTTCTGTAAATTAACAGCTCTTTTCACTTCTGCTTGTCAGCTGGAAATTTGTGGTATTTAGCCCATCTTTTCTGGTGTCACTTTTTGAGTCCTAAGTGTTTTGTTTCTCTGTTCTCTAGCTGCCAGGAATCTGAGTAAAAGATGAGGCTTAGTTTTGCTTCAAGTATGAAGACCTGGCCTCAACCAGCCAATTGGTGTTGTGTCTTCCAATACAGGGAATAAAGACCATTGTCACTGTAAGCTCTAGACAGCCTGGTTTTGGCCAGGCAGTGGTCCACCCTGTAAAACCTAATCTCAAAAGTGCTCAGTATAAGAGTTATAATGCAATCTTTTAAGGATGTACAAATAAGGCTCCTTCTGAAAGAGCTTGCAGGCAGTGTTCTTACAGTTACATAGCCATGAGGTGGTCACTCAAAAGCGGGAAACAGAAGATAATAAAACTGTTAGGAGAAGGTTTTTTAGGTGTTCAGAAGACAAGTCCTCGCAGACAGTTTTGTGAATTCAGCTATTTGACAGATAGAGACTTCTTTGTAGGTAAGTGGCATGCTTAGGTTTTTATTTTTCCTTGGTCCTCCCTCACATCAGGAGTGCTGACCCATGCAAGTAAATTGTGTTGAGTCAGTGGTGTGCCATCTGATACTGTGCACAAATACAGTTTCACAGTCAATCAAAACTGTGCTTTTAAGGCTGTAGCATCTATCACCTTGGATTCAAAATGCACTGCTTTTATCATACCTTGGCTGATAAAAACAACAGCATTAAGTGTTCCAAAATTTTATAATAGCTTGGCACAAGTAATGTTCCATGTTGCATCCTTGTGTGTGTGTCGGCCACTGAATTCCTTCCTGATGTTCCTGAATTGCAGAATCACTCGAAGGGGACTTTGGGAAGTCTCTAGTCCAGTGTCCTGCTCAAAGCAAGCTGAGGACTTGGTCAGTATTTCATGGAAGGATGCCAAGGCACAGCAGTGCTGGGGCACAGCACTGGTTGGTGCTGCCTTCAGAAAGCTGCTGAGCTCCTGTCTTCATTGCCATTGTGAAAAGGTAAGCCAGAACAGACCAGGTTGTCCCAAAACAGGAGTAAAGGATTCGAGGTTTGGGTTTCTTTGCTGCTCTCTGCAGTTTTCTTGTCTTGTGTTTAGGGGTGTATCAGCCCTTCTTTCACCAGGATGAAATCAGACTCACTAGTAAGTAAGTTTGGTAGCTGTCCTGGGCAGCAGCTGAGAGAAGTTGGATACAAGGGCAGCTGCTACAGCAGTAGCACCGTTTTCTCTGTAGGTGTGGATGGTGCATTGCAGGGCTGCTGTGAAAACTACTGTATCTGGTGCTGTGGGGAGCTTGACTGGTGGTATTTACCCAAGCTCATCCTCTTCCCTTGTTTTTCTCCCCCTGAACAGCACTGCAAAGCAGAAAGCCACACCCGAAGTCCCCTTAATGAGGCTAAAGGCCTTCTTCCTGCCAGTGACTTTTTTGGGTGTGCGTTGTCATTTTAAACTTCCCAGGGATTTAAGGTCTTTCCCTTCTTTACCCCCATCTTCCCCCAAACTAACTTCTTGCTGAACCTGCTATATTGTCCTCCATCCCTGCATGAATTTTAGGAGTCAATGGGCATTTCAGCTACTGAAAAACCTATCAGCAAATCCACAATAATTCATCATAGAATGATTTTAATTTGTATCAACAGATACTTTATCAGCAGGACTCTGGGGAAATTCTATTAACTTGTTATGAACAGAAGCTTTTGTTTGTGATATCATAGCATGTTTAACATGGCTTTGATGAAAAGTATGTTTGAAGCTGCTACAAAGTGCTGCAAGACCATCATTCTGCAAGACTACAAAAAAATTAATAAAGCAGGGAGATATATTTTACTGACAGATTTGTGTACACTTGCTGGCAGAAATGAAAAATAACTAGCTCTGGACCAAGACCCAAATTCTCTTCTAGCAAAGTAACTTTTTTTCCTCATCATCACAAAGGATAGAAATGCTTCAAGTTAACTGCTTCTTAAAGAAGCCTTGAAAAGTTAATGTAAAAAAAGGGATACCATGCCTAAGAGAAGACTTAAAATACTCTCTACTGTTCTAGCACGGGTGGCACAATTTTTAAAAGGAACTTCCCCTTTCCACTTCTTTTCTTTTTCCCTTCTTCAGGCATGGGAGTCAAATGGAGCTGGATGCAGCCCTAGATGAACTACAAAAGCATATGAAACAGGGGACTCTGAAGTCACCCAGACTGTATTCTTGTCCTAAGACAGGATCAACTGCACCTAAGCCATTTTGGAGATACATTTATCTGCCCTGCTTTTTAAAATCTCCAGTGATTGAGACTATTAAAGTAATCCCTTCCAGTGCTTCAGATGTTTTCCTTGGGTCTAAACTAAATCACCCTTGCTAGGCTTAAGCCTGTTGCTATCCACAGAGAACAAGATCACTTTATTCTGTCTTTCTCTGCAGTGACGTGAAATAAGGCTTGTTGTTCTCTGGACCCTGTCCATGTGGTCAACATCTTTCTTTAATTTTCAGACCTCAAACTGGACAATATTACAGTCAAGACCTTCTCAAAGCCAAACTGGAGTGGAGAATAATTCACCACAGATAGTGGTCCTATTCATATGTTCTATGGTAGTGTTGCTTTTTTTCCTGTTTCTAGTGAGGGATATATCAGCAAACAAAACACATACAAATTTAGCTCCAGAGATCTATAGGAAGAGCCATTCCACATCAGCTCACCTTAACTTGTCTCTTGTCTGTAATAATGCACATGCCACTTCATGCCCACATTGTGAGACAAAAAATGGAGCATTTCAAATGAAAAGGGGCATGGAAGGCAAGTTTTGCTGTAGAGGGTCAGTGGGAAGTTACTGCAATGGAGCAGGCAAGGCAGGGGACAAGGAGGGGCACAGAATTTGGGAATGATCATCCAAAGTCTTTTATCAACCACAACTTACACATTTCAAAATATTTTTCTGATTTTTGTGGTTCTTCAGATCTACGTATCCTAAATTTTTACAAACTACTTCCCTTATGGCTATCTTCTCTTGACTTTTGCTATATTTAACAAGCGCTTGGAACTTAAAGAAACTGATGCATACTTTAGGGATGAGGTAGCAATTTAACTTTGTTTCATATATGACAGCTGTCACATTTTTCAGATGGAAGTCATCTGCAGAGAACTTTCTTTTGTATTAGAGGTTAAAATTTTGGGGCTAATTCTTCTTAGGGCAACATACATTCTTCAAAGAGAATCTCTGATAAAAGCTCTGCTATCTGAAATACTCAATTTCTGTTTAATAATGGGTATGGAGAAAACCCTACCACAGGTTCCTCATCTTCACTTGCAGCAGCCTTCTCTGAAGGGAATAAAACTACAGATAATTCACACAACACCTCATTCATGCTGGTTTATCTGTACTGCTGATCACAACTCTCTGGAAGGTCTGATCTCAATAGCAAAATCACCATTTGGGTGATTTGTTAGACTTTTAAATTTACATCAGGAGCCTAAGGGAAGAAGAAAGTGGAATTGGAAATTTAACTCATATATCATATGGAATTAAATAGGTACAAATTTAAAACACAAGCTTATACATTTTGAGTCTGTGCCTATGCCTCTTCTCTCTCTCAAATCTATGGGAAAACGGTTAATTTAAATTCATACATCTTGCACAGATCAGCTATTGAGATATTTTAACTGGCTGTAATTTTAGGTTAATGACTACTTGCAATAATAATATTGAAAAATTATCTGATCCTAGTGCATATTTTTGCTCTCAGAGGAATGTGTGCCCTATGAAACTTCTAAAAAACAGCCTGCTGTGATTTTTAGAAAAACATCAATCTATATTATTACCTAAGTAGATAAAATCATTAAAGGCATTCATTAAATTTGGATACTGATATAGCAATACACTATCCAGCTAAATTAAATGCTATTAAACCATCTAGAACAAATGTTTGAAGAGATTTGTGGGACACTTATCTCAGTCCTAGTCTCCTCAGGACAAAGACAGTTCAAGTGCACAACTGGTGAATGCAATGCATAAAGAATGAGCAGCAAAGAATTCAGGTTACCTTGCTGCAAAGTGAACTCTGACCCATGGGCACACAGGCCCTGCCTCAACAGGGAAGCAGACTCATCACACTGACCCAGAACAAAGGCACCTGCCCTGCCCTGCCCTGCCCAGCCCAAGAAACTGGGAAAGCTCAGCAGCACAGAGTCAAATCCATGCTTGAAAATCTGCCAAGGGAGGTGTTAGACGAGCTATGTCTTAGCTTGTACCTCAAAACTGCTTATACCATCACAATTTTCCAAATCTTCCTATTTTCAGTGGCCCAGCTAATTAAATTACTTGCCTGCAGAGGGTAAAACACATTGCCAGCAAGAGAATACATGAAAAATACTTCAACCAAGGCATTTCCCTGACAATGAAGTCATTCCCGTGGCATTGCAGCTCTTTTGGAAAACTATAATTGGACAAGCTGTCCAAAGGAACAGGTTATTACTGTTAAACTAGAGGTCTAATGCAAAAATGAAGGAGGAGAGAAAAAGTAACAGGCACACTGCTACACAAGAACCAGCAGGAAAACTAACGACTAAGAACTTGCTAAGATGGGCATCAATAAAAAACAGTCCACACTGCCTGGGCTAACCTGCATGTGTCATAGGGGTACAACCTCACTTTGGGAAATCAGATCACAAGATCCAGTCACTAGCTTCTGTTTTTCTTGAATGACTATACAGATTTGGAAAATCCTTGATACAGGTTCAACTTTTAGATTTTTAGAGAGGAAATTACTCTTTTCTAGGTGACAGAACAGACAGTAAAAGCAAACTCAGTACCACTTCAGCAGACAAGGGAAAAGTGGGTATATTGTCCAAACAAAACCTGGAAATTACTAAAGGGAAGGTCAAAGCAATCTTAAAAACAGTCAACTGAAGCAAGAGAAAGCTCACAAACAGGGTATTTGCACTGCCCAGGACTCAGCTAGTTACTATCACAGAACACCACTGACTCACTAACAGAAATCTGACAACACCTGTCCAGGCAACAATTTATTTTAACATGAAAGGCTGGTTTTGTAATCCAGAACTGTACCTTTGTTGAATGTGAGTACACTGTGAAATGCCTACTGGCATACTTTGGTTTTATATTTCCAATTTATTCACCACTCAGAAAAACAGCACAGTACCTAACTCCACTGATCACATGAAGCTGGAAATAGGAATAGCTTAAAACTATTACAACACATCCTTATTGATCATTTACACTCGCAATGAATTAATCAACATATATGACATCAATTCTCTACTACCTTCTACAAACATTCATTTAGCCCATACTAAGTGAGACCTTACGTTGCTGAACTAAACTGAATTACAGACTAAACTCAGTCAAATCCACAGGGATTAGAAACCAACCCAAATCTCTTGAGAATGACCATGGGACATATTAATGAAATGTCTCTGTGTTCTGCCTCCTTTCTGGAAAGATCTCAGACCTTTAAGAGGAAGATGGGTGCAGGAAATGGGACACTCATTCCTGTCAGGGAGAACAGCATTATAATGTCCCTCCAAGTTTTGGAAACTGGTTGCTATTATGGCCTCACTGGACTTGAGACCTAAAGTGGTGGGGTGTTTGCTGTGCATATCCCAAGATACTTTATCCAGTACTTCCTTGGAGTGCAGTGCCACCTCCATATCACCAAGTGATTTCAACCATGTTGAGCAGTGAAAAGTTGCATAGTCTGAAGATTATTTATCCGTTTTAGAGCAAAGGAATTATAAAGAGAGAAGAAGCAATACCTAATTTGAAATAACATTCTATATTATGTATATTGAATCTCTTGTATTTGATTCAAAATTAGTGTTAATTTGAAAAAGGACCAGTGGGAGCCCCAAACCCTCTGGAGTAATTTTGTAAAGAAATGTATTTTCTAGAAATTAAACTTTGCTTTCTTAATGAACACATTTTGCAGACAAGAGTTATTGGTCCTGTCAATTCAAATTACCAGTGGATGCTCCTTTCAAAAGAGCAGTGCCTTCTGAGAATTTATTGTAAAATGAAATAGTAGACAAGGATGCATCTTACTCGTTTGTTTTCCCCCACAAGGATCTATCATTAATGTGTTTGTAAGAACTAATATGCATGGCCCCCAAATTACATTTGTGGAGTCATTATAAAAAGTGCTTACTGTGTTGCCATGTAATTAGAGTTCCTATGCTGAATATATTATTTCAAAGCTGTCAGAAGAAAAATTACAGACCTTGTGTAACTCCACAGGAGTTGGTGACATGATTTCTTTCATTTCTTGCTTAAATTTTCTCAGAACCATGGACTTTCTCCCCACATCTGATGGCAATGTGTTGCTACGAGTAGCTTGACTGTAATGTGGCCTTACAGAACTTCTTTCCTGGAAGCTGGCTTGTCTTCCCAGCTGGTTACGAGGTTGTGGGTTTTCATGATTCAAACTCAGTGTACTTCCTGACATGATTGTGGCCTAGAGCATTAATGAACAGGTTAATTTGTAACAGAGAATGTGGGTTAAGTAAGTGGTTAATTCATAGCAGTAGGAAAAACACCTCTATTCTTTGTTAGAACACAATCACTCAGGGCACAGCAAAAGGCAAGAAGATAGATGTTCAATCTGCTTGCAAGTCACTATAAAATAAAGGACCACAACAAAACACAAGAACAATATATGAACCCTATGGGCAAAAGTTTTCAGATGGCATTTCAAACTAAAATACTGAGCACCAGAATGGCTATGCTTGTAAGCCAGTCCCCTGGCAGACTGAAGAGTGTGTAATGTAATTGCTTATTTTAGAAATATTTTACACATAAATAAAACAACATCTAAGTTGTGGCATAATTGCATTTGTTGGAACTGGAACTACAGGAAGGCATTTACAATTCAGACTGTGTGTGCAAGGTAAAACAATGTGAGTCAGCAGAATCTGTAGGCATCTCTAGAGCCAGCATGGGCAGAGTGCTTGGATACTTCCCAAGCTTGGGGAAACTCAGTGCAGGTAAGCTCACTGCCTGGAAAGAAACCTCGCACAACGTGCACACTGCAAGAGTGACTGCCTCAGCTCAGCATTGCTACTGGCCCTGGTCTCACTGCTGGTTTTAACCTCAGTAAAAGCCAGCCTTCTGTTTTAGATGCAAGAATACATGGAGGATGAAATCTTGAAAGATGATGATGGGAATCACCTCATCCACTGAGTGGAACAGACTGACTTCAAAAGCACCCATGCACAGCAAGGAGCCTTTTCCCTTGGGAAAGATTCTCTGCTCTGGGGAATGGGAGGCAAATGCACTTTGGCACAGCCACTACAGGGACAGGGTGTGCTGAATTTCCTATTTATTATCTCTTCTGATGGACAAGTGGAAAAGGAAACTTAAAGACCATAAACTGAACTCTCACTGGGACTGGATGCAGACAGCCTGCTTGAAAGTGAGAAGTAAAAAGTAAGGTCAAAACAGACAAATAAATGTTTGTCTATGATTCTGGTGAGCATGTCTGTCAGCCTTCCTTCTCACAGCTCCAGCACTACTTTCACTATGAGATAACAGATTGTAGCCATAACACTCTCTTGTACTCAGTAATGACTGATTTTACTGCCTGATGGAGCAAAAGCAGCCAGAAGACTTGGCAAAAAACAGCCTTCTTTGCTCTGTGGCTGAAGACCTTGAAATGAAAAATGATAAGGAGTCCTTGACTATGCCATGGCACTTCATAAAGTAGAGGCATGGCCACTTTCAGCAACCTGTCATACTGAGTGAGTCTGGCTTTCTTTGCAGAGCTGGGGGTTGTGCAACGAGGCAGTGCTATAAATGGTACATCTACAGTTCTGAATTTCACTGTTGTGAAAGGGTGAGGAAAATTCAGTGTGTTGAAGTAACTGAATTCTGGTAAGCATGGATGACCTATTTCCCTTTTGGAATTATCTATTTCCATATCCTTTTATTATGCGCTGAATACCGAAAACTGCAAGAGAAGCCTGCAGTACTGAACCATATCTAACTATGGAATTAAACCAGTATAACATTTTCTCCTACATTTCTCTGGTTTGCAATAACAAATATATGAGAATCACATTTTGCTACCCATACATGCAATACAAAAGCCATAAATCTGAGGAAGTAAATTAATCTGAACTGAAAAACTTTCACCCAGTTATGCCATTCACATTCCTCCTGGCTGCTAAAGGACTTTATATAACATAAAAATGAAAATGAGATTCTGCCAGTTTTGCAGCTCCAGGAATTTAAAAGAACATAAAAGAAAATATTTTAGGACCTTTCATTCTGTAGCTTTAATTGGCAGTATAACTGTAATTGTTCTGATTAGATAACTTAGAGAAAAGGTGATTAGAAAATTAAAGACTTCCAAGTTATTCTGTCTGTTTCCTTTCCTCGATGCTCTCAGCACAATCTAACACAAAATGTGGTTAGATTTGTAATAAACTTAGGGATGAAATATGAAAATTTGTTACATGGTGAAGAAATTGCTGTATAACAAAGATTTGTCACATTGGCAGCTTCTTTTTCTTTCAGAGCGGTGCGATTACAGGTAAACATTTTGAAAAGATGATTTTCTTTTATGTTCATCTTAATCAAATTAAGTTTCAATTTTAAAGACAACCTACAGCATGCTAAGAAAAGCTGCATGAAGCGTCTGTCAGAGAATGGAATGTACTGCTGCAGAAAGGTTATGCCCACTTAGGAGTTCTGTGCCATTTGCTGCCTGTGCAGACAGCATCGATGGTTATGCACAGCAGAAGCTGCAAGTCAGAAGCACTGGGGTGAACATGTTTATAGAATTTTGGTTGCATTGCACAAAAGAAAACAGCTCTGGTTGGGAGTGGGGGGAGGCAGCTGCACAAGCAAAAATAAAGTAAAGGGTAGGTACCAAGAGAGTCATGTTTCTCAAACACAGACGCCTGTCAGCCTTGTCCTGTGGAGAGGGGTTAAAGCTTTTAAATGAATTGGTGTGATTAGAGCAACTTAAAAGAAAAAAGGAGAAAATAAAATGAATGTAAACCAAACCAAAACCATTATATTTCTCTATAATTGGAAAGAAAGGTTAAGATTGTTCTACCTCTAGTTCCCTCAGAATTCCTGACTGGCCACAGGTCTCTAAATCCTCCAGAGCCTGAGACCAGAAATTTTCCTCCTGGTCAGCCTCGGTGTTATCATGGGTACCTGTGAAGCTAGATTTACAATGAGAAGTTAAAAAAAATGTGGATTTTTCTCCCCCTCTAAAAATATATGTTACACACGTGCCTTGCCACAGACTGCAACTTGAATGACAGAACATTATGCAGGAGAGTGGGGGAGAGTCGCTGATCAGGAGAGGCTGGATGGACATGCAGAGCACATGACA